>PVJX010006200.1:0-79498 GCA_004027295.1 Dolichotis patagonum
TGTATATCTCTTTGAATCTGCTTTATGCATTCTGTTTGTTTCTTATATTGTTCTTTGAGGGATTCTATCGGTTTGCTTTGTTCCTCTAATTTTTTAGCTGTGTTTTCACTAGATGCGTTCACTATTTCTTTCACTGTTTTTATCAATTCTTCTTTTACCTGGGCAAGTATTTCTGGTTTGAATTTCTCCATAGCTTTCCGTATTTGCATATTTATTTCATTTGATATCATTTCCGACATTTCAGGTGTATGGCTTCTTTTTTCTTCTATGTACACAGCTTCTAAGCTTTCTCAGGGAGGGCTAGGGCTTTGAGCCTGCCTTTTGGTCTTTCCTTTTGTCATTTTTCTATATTTCCTTACTTTTAGCAGTGTTCTAAATCTTTCTCTGCATGTGTGGCAAATTACCTGTTACACCCTCAGTTCCTGGAGGGGCAGTGGCTCCTCCACAGGCTCTTGGCTTCCTCACAGGGTCCTAACTCCCCTCTGTGGGCTCCTGGCTCCCTAAGCTGTAAGGCGAATGCTGGGTGTGGCCACCCAGGAGCCTGTGGAATCTCAGGCAGGCCAGGCCTCCGTGCCTTGTCCCAAGCAGGTCTCCAGGAGGTTCCCTTCGAGTGAAGGGCCTACAGGTCCCAAAGAGGCAGGCCAGAATGTTGGTTTCTGAAAAGTTCCTGGTCCCAAACACACCTGGCCAAGATGCCAGTCTCCACAATATTCCCAATCCAAACAGCCCGGGCCACTGTGCGGGTGCGAGAGTTTCGGGTCCCAAAGAAACAGGCCGCGATGCTGCTTTCTGGGAGACTTCCTGGGGGTGAAGGGTGGGGCTACGGGCCCAAACAGACCTGGCCCAGATGCCGATCTCCAGGCAGTTCCCTGTGGATGAAGGGCAGGCCTACCAGTCCCAAACAGTCGCGCCTAGATGTACGTCTGCGTAGACTTTCGATCCAAACAGCCCAGGCCACTCTACGGGTCCGAGAGTTTGAACTGCATATTGAGACCCACTCTCAAGAAAAAAGAAAAGAAAATAAATACTATGTAATGCTTAACTCAAGCTAGTTTACACATGCATTACCTCACATGCTTTTATTTCTTTTTCCTTTACATTCAGTTGATTACAAGACCTCATACATGCTGGAAAATACTACTGAACATTACATCCAACCCAGTAACAGCTTTCTTAAGAAATTTCTGTACTAAAACTTTCTTTGCTTTTAGAATAGTTCAATAGTTATGATGCAGTATGACACACACACACACACACACACACAGTGAATTCTACTGCTGAGTACCCTCAAATGGAAAAATGGACATTACCTACAGAAGAAATGTTGCTCCTTAAGGCTTAGTAAACAAATTTCACTTTGCTTGATGCAATCCATTGCTGGTTACTACTGAAAAAATGCTTTAACACACCCTGAGAATTATAAATCACAAACAATACATTAATATGAAATTTAATCAATTTCATTGGTATTGCTGGGTCATGAACATTTCTGAATCCAGTTTTGAAAAAAAGTATTATTATGGGAGGTGAAACTTGAGTTCATGGCTATGATCCTGAGACAAAAGCTCAGGACTCTCAGTGAAAATCGTCCAAGTTCTGTGGGAAAAAGATGCACCAATAAATGTTAATATCAAGGTAAAGTTGATCGAGGGTTTTTTTTTATGTTGGTGGAATTGTGCCAGCTGGGTTTATGTTCGGCAACATTTTGGTGAACCCTGAATAGTATAATCTGTTATTAAAGCATTTAAGAAATGACATGCAGAGAATATGGCCTGAGGAATGAGTAGTTTCATCTCTCAGCACAATAACATGTATCACGTATTACTTCTAACATTGCGGTTTCTGTCATGTGAAGACATTGCAGTGTGCTGCCGTGAACCTTATTCACTCGATCTGATACCACCTAGCTTCTAGCTCTTCCTCCATGTCAGAAAGACAATGAAAGTGAAACATTTTAAATTAATTCAGGATGTCAAGGTATCCATAACATTGCAAGTAATGACACTCAAAGTGAGGACTTCCAGAACTGCTTCAGAAAACGGAAAGAAAATGGAGGGGTGTTGGGAGTGTAAGGGAATATTCTGAAGGGAATTAATGGCAGTCATTCCATAAACTTTTTTGAAAAATTTAAACATTCACTGTGAGTTTTGATCAGGTCTCATATTTTCTGTGGTGAAGAAACACTTCAGTAAAGCTAGATACAAACTTTACTGTTGCTCTGAATCCAGTAAAATAACACTGGAGCAGTTCAGATTTTCTCCCCATTTGCCACTCATTTTGGAAGGCGGTTGAATTTGTCTAGTTCTACTTTTTGCTTTTCACTGTTTTCTCTGGGTCTTAGCCTTCTGCCTATTCTAAGATTTGCATTCACTCGCTCCAAAAATACTATGTGAATAGCAAGTGTAATTATATTTAATCAAATTCTACTAAAAATCATCAAGAGCATTTCCTTCCCTGCTTCAGTAATATATAAAGTGTTTTTCCTTCCAACTTGGGAAACACGATGCAAATGCAATTGTTAGAACCAATAATGAATTTGATGAGAAATAATAAAGTGGTAACAATGATGAGTTTGTTTCTACCATCTGTTATAGACATGCCTGAGTTCATTTTCTGCTTTTCTCATCAAGTTATAATGTTATTTTTCTTCTTAATTACTAAAATTTTAAAAATTAAGTAAAGAACCTCTACAATGACAGAATACACTCATTATTTAGATTGTTTAATCATATTAAAGTAAATATATTAGCAAGAGCATCATAAATTATCCATTTAAAAATGCATGAATAAAAATGTCCTCATTCAGTTTTAGAGATTTCTTTTTAATAGCATCATGAGTCAATCAGTTAATAAACATTTACTTACAATGGATTGGGTGTTCATACCCAACATATTGGGACTGGAAAATTGAGTAGTATAAAGGCCTGTAACTTGGACCAGGAAAATGGGTAATTTACAGACTGTGTATCTATGGCCTCATCCTTTGCCTTCAAGAATTACAACTTTTTCTTGGGTGCCCTTTTAAATTTAGACAAAATTTTAAAAGGTATTTCTGTGAGCTCTGACAGCATTTACGAACAGCCTGTTTTATCAATTCCCGGTAACACTGAGGAGGGTACATGACCTGACGTTGATCCACTAGGGTTTTCTACATGAAAGCTTAGAGAGAAAGACAAGTTAGCTGTTCACACAGTAGCTGTGCATTGTCTGGTTAAACTTCTTACTTTTCCCTCCTTAACTCTTTGACCATTCCCTAGGTCTTTCTATTAGCCAGTCTTTTATCTATTCCCTGAATTCTCAATTTCTTTCTAATAATTATTTTTTAATTTGGCTGAACATGTGTTCTTATTGCTTGTAATTAAAGCACCAAAATTTCTATGACATTTTTAATTTTTCTAATGAGAACAAAAAACTATATGTAAGCAAAGAGAAATTAGAACATTCTATTCTCCCTCTTTACCAATGAATGAAAATTTTAAAACTTCTCCCCCTCTATTTTCTAACCATGGTTGCAAGAAGCACTATCTTGCTTGCTAAGTTCTCATATCGTTTCTAGTCTAACATCTCTCTCAGACCCTGGCTGCACGTGGATGTTTTGACGTTTGGTGATATGAAATGGAAACATTTTAATTGTTTCAATATAGCATGTGTTAAACAGACTATATCGATTTAGAAAATAACATAAAGGTCTATCCCCTAAGAATATAGAGTATTTAAAAAATGAGTACTGGAAAATGTATAATCAGATGGTATGAACATTTACCATTGAATGAATGTGATGACGATGTTATGATAGGTAAGAATTCAGGATTTCTGGCATTTTGTGCCTAAAGATGCTTCTCACATTTGTCTAATCTTCCAATGGGACAAAAAAAAAATCTCGTCTTGGTAGGTCCAGATGTCAGAATACAGAGCTCTTAACAGAAGACCTGAAAATGTAGTGAAAACACCATGAAAACCAAGCCCCACTAATAGAGTGGTAAAAAACTTCCTTAGTAAAAACACCCCAAATGCCAGACAGATCCTATAAACTATATTTATTTTGCAGTTTCAAGGAAAAGCACAACCAAAAGTGAAAAATAAATTAAACATTAGAAAGAAGTCAAATAGAGAAACAAATGATGCCAATGACAGCTGTAAGTTTGCTGTTTTTGTCACTGAGCTTTTATCTCACGTGTAGTTTATCCAGCAGAGGGTGAAATTCAGCAAAGATTTCAAGAAATATGATTTCAAAGCAAAGGGATACTATGACCTGAATAGGCCCCTTAGAATTCATCTGTTGGAAACTTTTCTGATAAACTGAGATGCAATGCAAGCGTATTGGGAGGTTGAACCAGTGGAAAGTGTTCAGGTGGCAAGGGCTCCACTCTGCTCAGTGGGTGAACATACCATGACAAGGGGTTGCAGGAGTGGGTTGGCTCTCTGCTCTTCTGCCAGCAGTTTTCTTCTCTCAGACTCGTTACAGGAAAATCTAAGAAGACCCTCCCCAGGTTCCAATTTTTTGGTCTTGGACTACATACTCTTGAGTACTGGCAGAAAACAGTCGTTGTTCTTTATAATTTATATGATTTCATGTTTCCTGTTTAAGAAGCACAAAAGGGGAAGAGACAAGGAATAGCTTCAAAAAATTAGAAATTATGTTTAAATTATTAAATGTGTTCTTAACAGATTTTACAGATCACAAAATATACCTATTATCAGTGTATAGTTTAATCGTGTCTAGTAAATCTATGCAATACACAGTTACCACTGCATTGCATTTTTTATGTCACTTTCTACACACTAAAATGTTCTTTTTCCCATTTGCAGAAAATTACCCTGTTGTATCCAGTCCTAGGAAAACAATGCAATTTTATTTTTCTCCCCTATAATTTATTTTATATAAATTACTCATAATGTAACTTTGGTGTTTAGCTATTTTACTTAAAACATTTTTTAGCTTAAACCATGATTTAGAATTTACAATTATGTACCACATCTTGTTTACCCATTTACCAGTTGATAGACATTCATATTGTTTCCAGATTTTGACTGCTTATTATGAATAGTGCTGCTGTAAGTGTAATCGTTCAAGAATTTGTGTGGACAAACTAACATTCATACTTATAGTAACATTAGCAAATGAGCTCTTTAATTACTTGTAAGTATACAATATATTTAACATTTTCCAAAAGAACCAAACTGTTTCTTGTAGTGGTTGCACTTATTTACATTCTCACCTGATTCTCCAGTTCTGACAACACATGGTTCGGCTCGTCCTCTTGCATGCAGTCATCCTGTTATCCTGACTCCTCTTCCTCTGATTTCGGTCCATCGTGACTTGAACAGTGTTTTCTCTTCTATATCCCTTTGCCTCGCTGCCCTGCCAGTGGACTGTGTATTAAGAATATGAACTGAAAGGAAGGTTGTGTCAGGTATTGTGTCTAAGTGAGGAAAAAGTAACTAAGACACCTACTACCTCTGTTTTAGTTTGCTCTTTAAGTCATGTTTTAGGGTTCTCAAGTAAGAGAAACCATAAAATATTTAGCCATTGCCTCCATCATGTAACACCCAGAATCTTGCGGGAATTTCTGCCTCACATTTTATTCCTTCATCTGAACAATTTCCTTTACATTTTTTATGTTAAATATTACATTCTAAGGAAGCATTTATTGTATTTAAGTAACAACAAATATATTTCAAGTTAAATAATTGTGTGTATACATTTTGTTTAACACTTTCTATATTACACAAACTCATGTCACTATTTATACATTGTATTCTGTATTAATTCACATAATTTTTGAAGTACTTCCTCAGAGCAAACATAGAATGAAATATTACTACATTAACTAAAAAAAATAAATACTGAAATAAAAAGATAAAAAATTTTATGTCAGTCATACCAAAGGTAAAAGAGAGCATATTGGCTATTAGAGGCTTTAAATTTTAGAGTGTATTTTATAAATAAAAAAAAAGGATCATGTCTTGAATTGTCAGTTCATCCATGACAATTGACTTATACCGGCTGCTCTTCATATGTCACATGCCATTCACTTTGAAAATAAAACTAGGCTTCAGTGTTGGAGTTATGATTGCGCCACTGTAAATTCCACCAAAGTCCTGAATTAAGACATGCACTGCTGGAGTAGGAAAGTGCCATAGTAGACTAACGATCAGTTAAATAGTTCGGCACTATATGCCATGAATTGGCAAACTTAGCACACAAGTCTTATTCCAAACAAATAAATTGTCATATATGACATTTCTATAGGGTAACTAAAGACAGAATCCCAGTAGTACTGATGTGTTTTACATAAATTTAATTTACTCATACAAATAGACCAGTTATATTTCCAAATCAGTATCTGTAGAGTTTCCACTTAAAGAAATATTTGACAGATACATACAGAAAGAATGATCAGTAAACAATATAACACTTGCTGGTATTCTGGATTACAAAAATTAATTTTTAGGACACATTTAATGTTGTGATTGTTCCACACGTAGATTCACAATGAAATCATAAGTAAAATAAAATTATCTTGAATTTAAAATTATACAGAAAAGAAAACAAAAATATTTTGAATACATTGATAACGTACTTTAATAGACTCATATGACATAGTGAGAGATAGATATATAGCTATATAGATAAACAGATATATATCACCCAACTTGTCAAAAAAATACTATATTTTACATCATTTATCTCTAAGTCAATTGTTTCCTTAAGTGACAGTGGTGACCAGGCATGGTGGTGCACACCTGTAATCCCAGTACTCAGCGTCTGAGGTAGGAGGAGTGTCAAATTTTGACTCATCCTTGGCAACACAGTGAGTTCAAGGGCAGCCTAAACTATATGGTGAGACTGCCTCAAAAAAATGACAATAATAAACCATTTGTTTTCTTGTTTAGTTTGTTTTTCAGCAATGTTTGCAACTCTAATAAAACCAAATCAGTAAAATGTGTCAGTGTTTTACACAGTTTATACCCACAGTTTATACCCACGTAAGCAGAGAGTATGCTTCCACAAGGATTTATTTTTCTGCTTCCTGGCATCCTCTTTCCCTTTGATTGCTAAATTAAGTTCCTCAAATTCTTATTCTATGCTCAGAAAGGTCATATGGCCTGTAGCCAGACTCCATTACCAAGGTCAGTGGCCACCTGTGACAGTGAAGAGGAGCACACTTGACATCTACTCTTTTGTCTCTTCTCCCTGCAGCTCTCATAGCCACTACTGGCGACCTAACCATTATGCCGACTCTACCTCAGCACTCTCCGCTTTCCCTCTGGACACTGCTTGGATTACTCCGTAGTTTACTCTTTTTGTTTTCTTTTTCAAAGGCCTAGAGAACTAAAATTGCTATGTAGAAGACTTTTACCAAATACTTATGGGTAAAGTAAATGGTTTATCAAAGAGAACGTAATTTGTGTATAATTCAATAAAGCACTATTCTTAGAAATTTATCAACTTGGCTCATCAGGTAGAATCCTCAGTATTTCTACCAACAGCCCTAAGCATCCTGTCTCTTTGCTGCTTTTATAGAATATGTTTCCTAAAACAAAGCAAGCAACTCAGCAAACCCCATAAAACAAAGCATAAACTTCATTAAGGTGAATGAGATGCCAAGTACGTGTTAGTTCATTATGTAGTAATAAAAAAGCTGAATAAAATATCTCTAATTTATGTACTGTACTGAGGGTCTTATCTTTTATAGCTTTATAATTTATCATACTTTTTCCTGCAACAAAATAGAACTTTTGTTTCAAGAAGGAATTCGGCATTCTTTCTAGGCCAACTGGTTCATAGACAGACTGCTTTTAATGTATCATCTGTGCTAAATTAGACATAAAATACAGAGGATAGTGGAGATTTTCTTTTCTTTTCTTTTCTTTTCTTTTTTGTGGTACTGGGGATTGAACTCACGACCTCGTGCTTGCCAGGCAGGCGCTTGGCACTGATCTATCCCCGGCCCAATAGTGGAGATTTTCAAATGAAAAATTTAGGTTACATTAAAGTTATAATAAAGTATAGTAATGCTCAGGCTAAAGCATGAAAGTGTAATTCAGAGAAAGCTTTGTTTGACTATTGTAGCAATTTTGTTTTTCTCACACATCTGTTTTGAAATAAGTAGATTTCCAATGAAGGAATGTCACAAGATAAAAGGAGAAATTTTGGATAATCCTTGATGTTTTCTTAATATCGATAAATTTTTTAAAGAATAACTTCAAATGTGTTAGCATGATCATTATGGACTAGACATAGTCCCTCTTCTCTTGAAACATAATAAGGATTGGAATAATTGGTACACTATGCATAACCATCAGGGAGAATCAAATAAATAAATGGTTAAGTAAATACATAGATAAATAAGTATATATAATAAGTTGTAGAATTTTCCTGAAACTATATTGGGTTATAATAGATACCTTGAAATATATGTATATTGGAATATAACAGACATCTTGAAATATATAAATAAATGTGTTTGATACATGTTTGTACTGTTACAGGAAGTCATTTTTACACATTCTCAAGAAGATATTAATCACTAAATATCTATATAGGCACATATTTTATGTTATCTTTCATTGTGATTATGAAAGATAAGGTCCACATTTCATCATAAATTTGAAAGAACTTTTTGGCTATCCTATAATTTCATAAGATTGTAAGTTTCAGTACATTACTATTGATCTATAGCAAGCACAGTAGACATGCCTGAAAATGTTCTCTGAGCAGAATTCACTCTGTCAACACACATGACACTGAGCGGCCACAAAATTATGGCTATCACTCCCTTAACCACAAATGCCAGAGAAACCCTCAGTCAATGACTAAAGCAAATTATTTGTAATTACAAAGCTGTGTTGGCCCCCAGGCAGTGTAACTGCAAGGTCGGTGTTTTACACTGACTCCCAGATTTCTCCAGATGACTGATTTAATCACAGTAGAGTAACTGATATCCTAGCCCCAGTTCACTACTAAGATTCCTTTTCAGACAGAATGACTTCTTCAAGTTGCTAGGAACATTGTCAGCTGAAGGGCCCTGTCTGCTTTCCATCTGGAGAAGTCACCTTTGGGTGGTGATGCCACCCTCTTTTATCAATCTGCATTCAATGATAGAAAATACAGACTTCCAAAGAACCAGACTCTCATCACCAGATCAAGACATATCAGAAGGATGCTAAATTCACACACATCAATCTCCATCTTTAGTCTTCTTTTTCAGGCAAGTTAATCTATAAAATTTAGGTGCAGCACTATGCTGAAAGAACAGATGCTACCATAATATTCTACAGCTAAATAGTTGCCAGCCACTTGAGAATAAGGAGTTAATTCTGTTACAGGAAAGGAATGGACACCTATTGGGAAAAACTTTCCCTATGAGGAAAGAATGTGTTTTTGAGTTATGGGTAATGGGATTAGGAAATCAGAATGTATATACCCAAATAATTTCCATGTTCTCATACATCTTGTGAGCCTAAAGCTGTCATTTGCTTCTTATCATGTGGAACATACTCCTTGCCCAAATATGATTATATATACCCCCAAATTAAATAATATGCAGTCCATATTGTATGCCTATATTTCCCCTTTTTTTCACTAGGCCAGCAACTAGAATGAAGTCACAATATAATTGACCTGAGATGGCCTTGGACTGCTAATGAAGGAAAGCAACTGTTCCTAGAAGGAGGTTTATAGTTAACTAACATATGCCAGTAGCAGCTAGAAGAGAAGTCATAAGGCTGTTTCCTGGGAATGCTGTATCAAGGGATGTCCCACTAGGTATGGGAACATTCTTTTTATACATATCTATATAAATACTTTGCCAAGGGTCCCCCCAAAATGGAGCTGATATAAAGCTAGACAGATTGAATAAGCATGATTGAAGTTGAAGTCCACATTGATAAAAATAGAAATTCCACTGTTTACTTTAAGAGTCTTATTAAAAGGCTGAGAGAAGTGATCATACTCAAGTAGACACTGTGTAGGACTGGAAATCTGAGTGGATTTCTTTGTTCCATGCACTGAAGCAAAGACAATAACTTGAAATACGAAACACCATCAACTGAAAGTTCAGAAGACTTCCCTCTATAAATGTGCTTGAAAAACATAGAACCCAGTGAAGAAGTGGATTCATTGATAGCAATTAAAATAATCTATCATCAAAAGAGGATTATTGTGAGTAGTTAGAATCAGAAGCCAAGCTTTCTGTCCATGAATCCTGATACATTTTTATGATCTGTATACTCCAATGCTAATTCTTGCTCCATAGGCATAGAGTCCTACCTCAAACCTAGGAATTTCTTCCTTTTTACCATCATCATAGAACTGATCCAGTCTAAACATCCTATTCATTTTCTTGTCCACTGAGGCCATTATGGTAACCATATCCACTTTTCTCTGAAGGCTGAAGTGCTGACATCTGCCCTCTGCTGTACCAAAGTTGAATGATAACACCAGGAAAACCAGTTCTATAGCAGCATCTTTAATCTGAGACTCACCTTGTGAAATCAAACCATGTTAGACCTCAGTGGCAAAGCTGGTTGTAAATGACTTTTCTTTCTCAGTTTGTGTATTGGTGTGATGCTGGTTCAGGGGGTGATGCTAGAACTAACAGTGTGCCATCTGGTTGTAGGTGGCACCAATGAATAGGCTTGGAACCTGCATAGAAACATGGTGTTAGAGATGGACTCACATCCACTACCACTATCTTTTTCTTGTTTGGAACTCCCTAGACTTAAGAGTTAAGCCTTGGATTCTGGAGAAAAAGAAGCAGAAACCTGTTTTATTATTGAATTATTTTAACTAGAATTGTGACTCTTCCCTGCATGGAAGAGAAAAATTTGTTCATTTTAACAGGAAAGCCCTGAGGCTTTTGCTGAGACAAGGGACCAGCCAGGAGAGCCAGTTCAAGTCAGTTTTAGCTGGCTCACTTCCTCCTTGTTTTAAATCCTGCCTGATGATACAGATTCCTGGCTGGGTTTCATCCTTGTTTAAGTGGGTAACTGAAGATGTATACCTGAAGACTTGTGCAGAACAAATAAACAGTTTTTAAAATTTAATGAAAGAAACTGTGAATATATGAAAGCAGAGCTATCCCCATTTGTAACCTTTTTTTACTCTCAGAGTAAATGGAAGATATGATTTTCTTAGTTGGCTCCATTCTGCTTCAAGTCCCTTGAAGCAAGGGACTTGAAGTACCAGCTGAGTCACCAAGGGGCTCAGGATAGAGGAATTTTCCCTGGGAAAAACATTCCGCTCTTATCTCACGGAAGTCAAAGGACTAGTTAAAGCCTGCAAATGGTTTAGCTTCTGCTCCTTTGGACAATTGGATTTATCTTTGTAGGATAAAACCAGTCCCACCTGAACTGGCCAAAGAACAAAATCACCTGTATAAATTACTTTTCTCTTAATGCTGTAACAAAATACCTGACATCCAAATTTAAAGTGGGAGAAGTTTATTTAGCTCACAATTTGTAGTGGTTTCAGTTTGTAATTAGCAGATCCAAAGCAGGGTGGCAAGTGGCAGAGGGACGATACATCATGGCAGTGAAAAAACAGCAAAAGCAACAAGGGAAGACAGACAGGGAGTTACAGAGAAAGAGAGAGACAGACAGACAGACGGACAGACAGACAGAGACAGAGAGACAGAGAGAGGAGAGCAGGAGAGAGATTAGAATGGTTGGCAGGTATAGGCTGTAAGTGAGGAATCTTCTGATCAGTCTCTAGGAAAAAGATACTTTCTCCCTGCTCTCTTCCATTTAAAACACACACAGAGAGGGGGGGGGAGAGAGAGAGACAGACAGACAGACAGACAGAGAGACAGACAGAGACACAGAGAGATAGAAAGAGAAAGCTCTTTCTGTCCCTTGAATTTTATGCAAGGTACCTACCCTAGGGCTGGTGTGGCAGTATCACCCTAACTTCTAGCCTTGAATCATGAATCAGTTACAAACTCTAAATTCAACCACCTCCAAAAAGTCCACGCCCCCATGAGTTCATGAGGTTTTCAGTGGGACATCGAGGCATAGGCCATAACATCACCCAAAAGCAGAAGGCTGTTCCTATGAGCCTCTGGAGAATCTGAGATTTCTTTTCAAAACGCAAGGCTCCACTGCTGCTACAGGAAGTGTGGAAATTTTATCTCCTTCTCACGGATGGGCTCATAGTGAAGTTTTTCCTCTCAAACAGGCAACTCAACAGTCACTATCTCTTGATTAATAGTTTTCTGACAGTTTTCCTTTCCTGATCAGCGAGCCACATCACCACAAGGTAGTTAGAGAGCACAGACTCTTCAGTAGGTAGGTTCTACAGTGTCTTCTAGTTTAGAAATCTATAGAAGGCAAAAGTCTCCACTCCTTCATCACTTCATAAAAATTATGGGGATCTGTGTTTCTCAGGGAGATTAGAGATAGGAGATGGGGTGATTTTGGCTGGGAAAAAAGGCATGGGATCCCTATGCTGCCTCTGTATGTAAAAGTTCTCATGAGTTTCCCTGAGATACGTGTGGCATAAGATGACACAGATGCCATGAAGAGCTTACTATTGTGGCTTTTCCTCCTAGTAGCCCTCCGTGTCCTCCACGGTGTAATTTTTAGCCTGCTTTTTCCTTTTTCTTGGCCCAGGCTCATTGTGCAGACCCAGTTTCTCTCTCCTACTTCACTTTCCCTTTTTGAAGTAAACTTTGCCACTCTTTTTGTTTGTTTCCTTTAATTCTTTGTTTAAGATAAAAATAAATGGACTCCAACTCTAGTAGGAGAGGCCAGCAACCCAAAGCCTAGTAACATTATTTGGCGTAGCCAGCCAGAAACTCAAAGGCCAGGAGATTCAGGTCATGTTTATTTTTGAGCCAGTTTTTAAAGGGAGGCCACTCAGTAAAAATTGAGCCACTTAAGTCCTGGCCAATTGGGTCACCAAAAAGCCTTGGCTTTGTGCCTGTATTATTGGACCTCGATTTTTCATAGCCCTCAGTCCCAGATTTCATCTCATAGTGTCCTTTCCTGACTCCTTCTGGACATGCTCTTCATGGGATGCTTGTCGTGTCTGCCAGACCCCCTCTCCCTAGCACACTCTCATCCAGTCAAGGGCCAGCATCACACTGTAAGTCTTTTCTCCCACCTGCAGGGCCCAACTCATCCTAAAAGTTTTCTACTGATGTGATCTTCTTTGCAGGGAAATGACACCTAAGCCTTAAGAAAACAAAATCTGAACCTAACCACCGGTGTGCAGAGGACTCATTTTTCATCTCCTCTATGTCATCTGCCATTTCCCTGTTTCAGTTTAGTTTTTAATTTGTTGACCCTCACCCAGTAATATCCAACTTATTTTCATAAACTAAAAACCAAAATCAAGATATTACTTTTCTTATTCGTTGGATTGACACTCACCGTGCAAAGAGAATGATAAAACTGCACAGACTAAAGGAGTGACACCAAAACATAATTGAAGTGACTGCTGTTCTCAGCCTCACACTGCTGAAAGAGATGTCAAGAGACAGAGAAGTTAGGTAGATAGTCACAGGCCCTCAACAGTTAACCTGAAGGAAACTAAAATTCAGGGCTTAAATGAGCTGACAGCCCAAATAATGAATGGAAATTGACTCTCAGGGCTTAATGGAATGGAAGTGATAATGAAAGGGTCTCTAAACAAAAGGGAGAAGTTTTAGAGGTAGCAACATGCAAATGAAGCAGCCTGTTTTCAGGACTTCAAAGACCCTGCTGCAACCAGGAACAATCTCCAATTCTGTCGTGATCACCTGTATAAAACTGCATACAAAGCTAAGAGACTTAAACAGCTGCAGTGTCTACCTTATGAAAACCCTCCCCAACAAGCAGAGTTTTCTTTTTATGCTTTCCATTAAACAGACACTCAGTCATTCCCCTCGGCTTGCTGCTTGTGGTTTTGTAGTGTTCATTTTTCAAAACAAGGACCACTGGATCATAGCATAGGACAGAAGTACATATGTAGTCTCATTTTAGTCTGTCCTTCACAAAGCTGTTAAATTTTAGCTTTATTAAATATGGATCCTTGAATATGCATGTTTTTAAATTTTTACTTTAAAAAAGTGCACAGAACCTGAATGCCCCTAGCAAAAGTATTCGTACAGCTGTTTGAGTTCCAAAAGTAACTACCCTATAATTGCAAACCATATTGTCTTGCACTAATAAAACAACCTTTTTATTTGAAAATTATTTACCAAACTATGGTGATTCAAATGTGGGCAAACACATTCTGATAAAACAAACACATTCTGATAAGTGATTGAAGGAAGTCTATTGCTACAAGCACATTGGCTATAATTTTACTGCAACTAATAAAATATGAGCTCACAAATGAAAGGTTGGTTTTTAGTATTTGGGTCTACCACCCTGAGTTAAACATTTTCTAGTAAAGCCTTTCTGATTAGATTGGTACTAAAATTAGTAAATTTTTATTGAAAATGCAGTGGAAACTGAGTTTAGGATTGCTTTTTTTTTTTTTTTTTTTGCAAACAACTTGGTTTAGAAGCAGAACCATTTGGCAAAATTTTGATTTTGTTTGCAAACTGACTTGGGTGACAAGCCTGACTGTGGGCATCTTTTCCACACAAACACAAATGTGGTCATGTTTTCCAAAATCAGAAGAGATTACACTCTAGAACCAAGACACCACTGTTTTAATGTGCAAAGGCGCCAAGTCAGAGTAGTACAAGTAGTATAGACAGTGTGAACAGAAGGAAATGCTTCCTCACAATTCTCAAGGCCAGAAAATTAATGACCAAAAAATCATCAAACTTGTTCTGTTCTGAGGCTTTACTCCTGGCTCTGTAAATGGCTCTTCTAGTCTCTCTATCTAGTCTTAACTGGACATATAGTTACACGATAATCTCTTCTTTATGAGTACAGTCCACTCTAAATACCTAAGTTTAAACCTTTAAAAACCCAATTTTTAATGTAATTTTCTAAGGTATTTGGGGTAAGGATTTTACTTTGGGCTTAATTCTTGTATCCTCTACACGATTAATAGGTTAAAGTGTTAACCAACAAGATGGCTATACTTGCGAGGGGAACCTTCAGGATGAGATTGGATCTTAAGGGAAGAACTTTGAAAACTGGATAAGCACCCTTATAAAAGAGGCTGCAGAGAGGACTTATCCTTTCTGACATGTAAATATATAATGAGAGAAATCTTTCTGTGAGAAAGAAGGCCCTTGGTACAGTCTCGTCATTTCTGCACTCTAATCTCAGACATTCTAACCTCCAGCATTGTAAGAAATAAATTTCTAATATTTACACACTGACTAGTTTATCACATTTTATTGCAGCAACCAAATGGATTAAGATAATCCATTGTGGGGGACAATTCAACCTATAAAACTGCAAAAAGAAAATGTTAGAATTTGGAAGATCTCTTTAATTTAGTAAATGAGTATATTTTTTCAAATGATTGATATATGTGATAGTATAAAAACAGGCACTGATAAAATACAATACAGAATCATTTAAAATGCAGCATGTAATGTATAACAGAGTGATGTAGATATTAATGTAATAAAGAAAAGTTTATTAATATGATTCCAAATTTTACAACTAAACTGTAAAAAAAAGTACTATTAATCTAGTTTATATGTAGTATTATTATGGACTGCTAAAGTGTAAAAATATTATAGGAAGTTAGACAGGGAGTCAGTGGAGAGGACGCGAACACATTACAACTGTGGCTCGGATGCACCTCTGCTGGAGACCAGGCCTCAAGGTAAAGACAGCATGATCCTGCCTACATGCCTCAACAAGAAATAGACAATAAATTATCAGTCACTCTTGCAGTAACCAAGACTCCCGATTCATCACTTCCTAAAGAAAGCCTTGCTCTTTTCCTGTACCCTTGTTAAGTCACCTGCTTCCCTGTTGGATCAGCAATGCCTAAGTGGACAAACTTGTGCTCTAATTGGTTGGTCATAGTTTTGTCCCCCATTGTACCCACCTCATTATTTGTTATCCTTCTTGTGATTTTTTCCTCGCGCCTTGTGATTTTGCACTCTAAAACTTATTCTGTAACATGGGATCTGTGGAAACTCATTTTTCAAGAACTCACTTGTTTCTCAAGAGCTCTTTTTCTGTTTTTCTCCCTTTCTCTCTTTGTCTGTCTCAATAAATATGACCTGCTCTTAACTTCTGTTGTGCCTTAGAATTCATTATTCAGTTTTGGGGAACATGAATTTAGCATATCTGACATCTAACAGTTTGGGAGTTACATTTTTTCACCTGTATCAGTATTAAGAGAAATATTCAAAATTATGTGAAACAATCATTAAAGTAGCTCCTCCCCCATGTCCAATGACATGTTGTATTTCATATAGTTTTGTATAAACAACGTGTCAGAACACAAGTGCAAAGATTTCCAGATATCTTTCCTTTAAGGAGACATTAGATCTGCAAAATGTAAAATGAGACATGACACTATTTGTCTCTATCTTCTTTTGTTTTAGAATATGTCTCAAGTCCATTTCATATGTGTTATGTTTTAGATAAAAAATGACCCTCAACACTCTTACAGTTAAATTTGGGGCTTTTGAAGGTGATCTAAATGCTGTGGCTGACAAGGTGTGGTCCAGTCGAAAAAGCTGGGTGAGTGGGGCATAACCCAGATGCTCCCGCGATCCTCCTTTCTCTGTTTCCTGACCTCTGTGATGTTCTCTGCCACAGTGCTTCTGCCTTGAAGCCAGCTAAACATGGACTTAAAATATGAGTCAGAATAACCATTTCTTCTTCAAGGTATAGGTGTTGGGTGTTGTATCTCAGCAACAAGGAAAGTCACTAAAACAGTTATTTTCAGAATTTGTTACCAATGCTCATGTTGATTTGTAAAACAATATGCAAATGTTCACTCTTTTTCTATATTCTGGAATAATTTTAAATAGAAATAGAATGACCTCATCTCTTACGGATTATTTAATACCTTGTAAAATTTCCTGTCTTTCAGATTTTGTTGTGTTTGACCTTTTTCATGGTTTTAAAAATTTCGTTTTTCCTGATAATTATTTTCTGTCTTTGTGTTTTAATGTATAGTCAGATTTTCTGTTACTCATGCAATTGAAAAGACACATCTATTAGGACCTGGAGGTAAAGCCAAGTATATAACACTATGATATCTACCACTTGATTACAATTTTTTGAGTCTTTTATGACATTGTTAATATACTACCAACTTAATTTTTCTAGGTTTTAGAGGGAATGTTACTATTTTGTTATTATTAGTAATTGAGGTAATTCATTTTTTGTTATATGTATTTCTTTCTTCTTACATCTCTAATGGTTTCTGTATTATAAAAGGTATTGCTGTATTTTTCACTGTCAGTTATAATCCTTGGAACCATAAAATGTTTTTATTTGTCTTATGTAGTTTTTTATGCTGTTTTATCTTCTTGTAAGCTAAGCTCATTAACTGTGATTTATTTAAATTTTCATATTCCTGGTATATCCTGGTATAGCACTTTATACTGTTACACTTTTTGTTGTTGCATTTCATGTATATCTTATTATAGAATATACAATACGGACTATAATTGGACCTTGTTTTGTTAGCAACCTATAACTATTTTGCTTTTGATTTGCAATATAAAGCAACTTACATTAATTAACAGGACCAATACTTTGGTTTAAATTAATTGTGCCTCTTTTTCATTCTTATATCTTTCTGTATTTATGAGTTTTTCAAAATTATAGTTCTACTAATTAGCTTTCACAGATACTGCTTTTAAAACCTCTCTGTTCCCACTATGGAAAATAATAAAACCTGATGGTGACTTTGCTTTTCATTCACACTATTTCCACGTTAATTTTAAATTAATATTTTAAAGCCAAGCTAATACAATCATCAATAATGTTCTAAAATAGATTCATTCTTATCCTACCCTCTTTTTAAAGTTATGATTAATGTTATTAAAACATTTAGTTTTGTTATTAAATTTAGCCCTGGTTATATACAGCTTAATAAGCTCATCTGATACAATATTTTTCTTAGTGTTTTTCTTGGTCTTTTTCTTGGCTGTCCAAAACAATTTCTTCTGGAGATTTCTTAAGCATTCAAGAAAACAATGCTTTAGATCTCACATGTTGATAATTTAATAACTTTTTTTATTCAATAAATATAAAAATTGGGAACTAAAGTAAACCTCAGCATCTTAGGGTTGGTGTTCCTATGGGTTCTTACTGAACACTATGGTTCCTTTCAACAACCTGCAGTTTATTAGCTGTGACACTGTGTGTATGACAGAGGAATGTTTTTATTTTTTATTTTGTCAGAAGAAAAAGAATATTACTCTGTGATAAAATAAACATTTTGTGGAAATATTTGCAAATTTTAATGGATGATTACATTTTCTAGCTGTAAGAATATGTGAATATCTATGATGTAGCCTACAATCCAGATCAGCTTAGATGTAGGTAAATATATATGTTGTATCTTTACCCAGGCATTTAATAGTGATTTGAAGTTAACTGTAAGAAATTATTACCAGGACATTCTCAGAAATCACTCTCAGGGTTAATATATCATAACATATACATCATTTAGGAGATGTTTAGTTGATCCAACATTATATCCACATAAGTGTACTATAAATGTTCTCTTTTCTTTTTGTTAGGAAGATATGAAGCCCATATTACTACAAACTGTAATTACATATTTAAGGTAATTATCTAGCATAATACTTGAAATATAAATCGTATAAAAGTAATGCAAAGACTGTTGGAAAGAAGATTTACTTAAAGAAAATGCATTAATACAAATGTACATATCAAAAAGCCAAACTTTAAAGCAGTTAAATATAAGACATATAATTTTCATGGCTAATTTCCAACATACGATATATTCATAAAAGAGAGTGTGTAATGGAAGAAGAAAGTCTTTTATGTTGAAACCACAAGGCCACAGAAACCAAGAAAGTTTATATTTAGTTCTTTCTCAGCATACTAACAAAGCTGAAGTGTTGCAAATTCTATCCTGAAATAAATTAAAATATGTAAACTATGAATTGTTTATACATTTGTGCTGTTTAGTATTTTTTTCACAAATTGCTAACTTAATACTAATTTTCACTTCTATTCTGGCTAAATTGGCAAGGAAATTCATTAAAAATAAAAGCTTTACTGCTCATAATACCATATCAAGAAGATTGATTTTTGCAACATTTATTATAGGCTAAACAAATGTTAAGGGTGCATAGTCCACATAACTGCCTCAGGTAAAAATGCTGTGAGAATCATTCATCCAGCCAGCAATAAATCTAGCCAGCACATGTAAATAGAGCTATATTGTTAATTTTCCTTGATTCTGTAACTGAAGCTGAATTAAATTAATTTTAACAGTAGAATAATGTCTTTATGACACTATTGTATAAAATTTTCACAATCTCTTTCATTTTAGAAAAATAAAACAGAAAACAACATATCTAAATATTTATTGTAATAAAATATACATAATGTGACATTTGCTACTGTAACCATGTTTACATGTTCAACTCAGAGGCGCTCGGCACATTCCTATTGCTGTGCAGCTATCACTGTCCACCTCTCAAACGCATCCTCTCTAACTGAGTTCCAGCTTCTATGCTCATTGAATTTTAGCTTCCTATTATCATCTTCTCTCACCCCCACTAAGCACTGTTTACCTTTTTGTCTCTACAAATTTGCCTGTTATAGTAAATTTACCAATTTGGACTCATTTTCCTTTGGTGTCTTATATCAATTAACATTATCCTCCCAATATGTATCTATGCTATAGCAGTTAGTGACATTTCCTTCTTTTTCAAATCTTAATAATTTTCTATTGTAAGTGTACCACAATTCATTGCTTGTTTGTGATTTTGTGTTTTTGAGAGAGGGTCTTACTATGCAGCCCAGGCTGGCCTCACACTCCCAGGGACCCTCCTGACTCATCCTCACATGTGCTGTGATTACGGCCAGGAGCCACCACACTGGACTCAATCCGTTTGTTAATGGGCATTTTGTTTCCTCTTTTTGGCTGTTGTGAATACTGCTGCTATGAATGTTTTTATACTGATACCTGTTTAATTGTCTTCTTTCATTTATTTCAGGTTTGTACTCAGTGGAATTCTAGCCTCAACATTTTGAGGAACAATTATACTATTTTTTGTCTATGTGTTTTAAATATAATTATGAAATCCTTTTAATTCAGTAGTTAACTAAGATATTTCATCAATAATCTAATAAATAAGCTAGTGAATTGAAAATGGTTTAGTTGAAAATTAAAGTTTTGTTTTGTTTTCCTTTAGGCAGGTTCTCACTGTAGTGCAGGCTGGTCTTGAACTTACCGTGATCTTCCTGCCTCAGCCTCTATTAGAGGACTGCACCATTATGCCTGGCAGAGTGTTTGTTCTTCATAAATAAAATTTTGGGCCAGGGGTTTGGTTCAGTGGTATAAGTGCCTGCCTGGCAAGTGTGAGGTCATGAGTTTGATCCCTGGTACAAAAAAAAAAAAATCTTGCTGGGGATTTAGCTCAGTGGCTCAAGGACTTCCCTGGTAAGTACAGGGTCGTGAGTTCAGTATAAAAAAATAAATAAAATAGAATTTATTTACACAAATAAATTGTACATTTAATCATTCAAATATACAGGGTTTCTTAGTCCTGCCTGGACAGCTTGCTTCTGAATTCTGAAAACATAATTGTCATGGACAGATCATGATAAAGACAAAAAAGGGTACGTAAAATACAGTTGCTGCACTTAAAATTTAGTCATTATTTATCTTGCACACTTTGAGTGTTTTGTAGTGATATGCAAAATACTTTATGAACAGAAAGTGAGTTAATATTATATATTCTGATCTCTGCATTTTATACTGGTCATACATCCATAAATTATCATTGCATTATTGTAGGTCATCGTATGAGCATATCATAATTTATATGATGGAAGATCTGATAATCTAAGTTATTTTTCAGATTTTGTTAATGCAAATAATGCTGCAATTAACATTCTTATAGATGGGTACTTGTCAGTCTGTGTGATTTATTTCCTTAGTGAAAAATAATTAGAAGTATTCATGGGTAAAAAGTTACATGCATTTCAAAGTTTGCTAGTTTTAGAAACTATTTGCCATTAGAAATATTTTCTATGCAGCATCAAACTAAAAAAGGTTATGTTTTGTGAGTAACCCAAGGTTATGAACTAATTACTTTTAGTTTCTTACAATATTATAAAGAACAGCAGTATATCATCAATTTAATTTTTTACTGATGTTGGATAAAAGTCAATTTGAATTTGTAATTCCCCAAAATTTTCAAATATATTTTATAAGTAATTTACTTAATACAATACTAGAAAGTTTTCTTTGCCAACTTTGACTGATTCAAACATTTTGTAACCAAATTTATTAGAAACCTGCTTATGTGAGATTCTTATGTTAGGTACGTGTGTAGTCTATCATTAATTCTTACTGTGTGAATATAATAAAATAAATTAAATTTAAGTGTACATAAGATTAGTATGATAAAGATTAATGGGTTTGCAATTATTGAAAGTTGTAGGATTAAAACATAAATGTTATCATAAAATATAAAATGAATTACATGCATGTAGGGAAGATTTAAATTCAACCTAACAATACCATCTTTGACAAACCACAAAATATATTATTAATTTCTCCTTCAAAAGATGTCTTAATATATTTGACATACTAATGTCTGAGGAAAATACTAATGTATATTTGCAAAATCAATGTACACTAACATTTTTAATGTGTTCAAAAGTGTAAGATCTATAAATTAAACAAAGAGTGTTTTAATGTTTCTGATACAAGTGTAAAGTTGTATACTGTTCCTCTGTATCAGTGATGACAAACCTATGGCATATGTGGTGCTCTTTATATCATCAAAAGCTCTAAAAGGTTCGCCATCCCTGCTCTGTACTGTAGTTTAGCACATTATTCAGGTTTTCCAGCACCATGCATTTTTCATTCATTTTGTAAATACTTTTTGAGATGACATCACAAGTGGCATAACATGAAACTAGAAAATGAATATAATGAATATGGGGGTTTAGGAAAATTATGACCTCCTTTAAAATAATTACATTTCCCTAGCTTAATAATCCAAGAACAACTACTGAATTTGTATAGAAAACAATGCCATAATTGTCAGTATACATTACATTTACAAACAAGCAACTGAGAGTACATGAGTCATTGTTTTTAATTTTTCTCTTTCAGAATGATTTGTAATTGATCTGAAAATTTGTAATCAAGCTTGGAATTTTGGAGCTTACATTCTACAATATTTTCCTTTTAACTTTTTACTAAAGAAGCTTTATTTCTTGAAAGAATAACTGCTTTCCAAATGAAGCCACATTTGCCAGACTACATGCCTCCAAATGCACAAATAAATCCAAGGCTTAGGTACCCATTAACTTAAGGAAGTTTTGTCTTCTTTATTGTTTAACAAAATGATGATATAATGGAGTTCATCTTCAGCCAGAATCAACTTACAGATGCAATTTAGTGACAGAAAAATAATGTCTTATAGAGTTCTTTGTGTTTTATTACCTTAATGCAAAAAATAAATTGCATTGTAGGTTTCGCTTTCACTGGTGTTAGTTATGATTTCTGCAAGTAAGCATAACTTTGTTTAGTATCCCTCATTCAGGCAGAAGCCAGACAAGTGCTGTCAATTTAAGGCAGCCACTGAATCTTTCTATTTGCAACTAATATCCTAGCCATCCTTACCTTGATTCTTTTATCTCAGCTTTCATAAAATGAATGATTACATCTTCATACCCTTTCTCTTTGGCGGGATAGAATAGATTGAATTACTTAATAGGTCTTGTTCTGCCCTTTGAATTCCAGGTCTGAGTTCTCCCCTGAACTATCTGACAGTCTTAAAAATAAATTCTCAATGAAGTCATAGCTTCCATTTCTCTTTGAACTTTTCCAAAAATGTCACAATGCCCTATTATATAAAGCTAATTCAAAACATAATGTTTCATAAACTTACCCTTTGGTTAGCATTCACATTTAGTGATTATTCATCAAAACTGTAATGAATTTCCGACACATAGACATATAGATACGGGAGAAGTAACTGAGAAAAAAACTGTCAACACCATATCATCTGAATTATGAACAGTACACCATTTTTGAAGAAAAAGAGAGTAGGTTATGATTATAGCTTCATCCTTTCTGCGGTATCATTTCAAAAATAATTAGCCCAGCTTTGTGATAGAAAACATATAATCAAGTAATAAAGCTAAATTGATACCACGTAATGAAGTTTTGGTAATAAATGGTGATGAAATCCATATTATTTAACTGCATTACCAAGTTACATGTACCAAAGCATATTTGTATTTCTTAAGTGCTAGTTATATCTTTGAAATTGTGTGAACAAAATATTATCCAAATGACCTGAACAAAATGATGGTAGTTTGAATTGTAATGAAGAAAAACAAACAAATAAATATATAAATAAAGGAGATACACACTTTTAGATGTGGATATGAACTAAGAAATAATCTTTGCCAACAGTATTACTTTAAAAATGGGAAAAATATGCACCAGTAAATATAAGTAAATCACTTATGTCAAAATGTGTATGAATGAGACTTAAGAATTTATGTTATTTATCATCATAGAAGCAAGATACTAAGTTCAAATTATGCAAAAGGAAAGGTTAGGTTTCTCAATGCTCTTATTAAAAAATTCACACTTTGAAGTTTCAATGCCTTTTAGATTTCTCTTTTGTTATGAATTAAATGACGTGCATAGCATGAAATAACATGAAAATGATATATTTCAGCTGTAAAACTTTAGCTAATTTCCTGTTCTGTGTGTTTTGTATCTTGTGAATATTATTGCAATTAGGTTCCGATTTAGTTGGGATAACCTCATATGAAAGTACATTTTGAAAAGATAAATATTAGATGCTAGAGAAGTAAAAAGTAAATTAAGGTGAAAAAGTAATTTGGTAGTAATAGAAAATTAATATTAATGTTTAGAAGAGTGAAACAATATGAATAGAGTACATAGGAAAGGAATGATTCCATTCTAATTGAAACCAAGTTCCTTTAAGAAAAAAACACAACTAAATGATTTGAAAGGTCAATGAGTCTTCAGAAGAAACCATTTTTGTGAGTTTGATGATTTGTACCCAACCCCTTGCAAAGAAAGTAGTACAGAAGTCTGTTGTTAGGGTCCAGCTTGCAGAGATATCAACCCAAGACTCATCATCAATATTCTCCTCTACTGTGATGCCATGTTACTTTTCTTCAATCTGAAACTTCTCTCTACAAGTTGAATGAAATGTATGTTTACCTCTAAAAGGAAATAGTACCAACATGTCATTTTCTGAGTTTTTTCATAACCTCAAATTTTTAGCTTCATATATTCTGTGCATAAACAGAACAATGTCTGGTTTAAAAACAAATGTGCAAAGCCCCAATGCAAACAGAGAAATGACTGTACTATAATATTGATAACAGTACATTTGACTTTCTTTGAACAATGCATCTGTTAAGTGATTCAGAAAGGTAATTCTGATGGTGCACATTTCAGATATTTTTAAGAAACCATTATTTATATATCATTGTTCTAGGTACTAGACTTTCAGAAGCAAACAAAAAGACATGGATTCTTATTCTTAAGTTGAATATACTACTCCAGACAAAATTATGCAATATTAAATTTCATCCTTGTGTTAATTGTTCTGGAAAATACAGAATCAGGAGATCATACAAAAGAGAAAACAGGCCTCATTTAGACAGTAAGGATCACAATATTAGTGTGACCAACATTTACAAGGTTTAGGGTGAATTTACAATATAAAGTTTAAAAGAAAAAATAAAGCAAAATTTATAATTGGCAATAAGATGACAGGTTAGAGCAAATAGGGAAAAATTGTGGCCCACTTTTTCATCAGAGTGTATATTGTATATTATCTCATAAACCAAATAATTAGTTATTCAATATTTGTGCAGTCCTACACTCAATCCCACCTCAAAATCCAGTTTTTCAGGCCTTGTCCTATGTACCCAGTCCACTGCATGTCAGATAAGTAACAGATTGCTTTTAAATTGTTGCTTTGTTGACACTTGAACTACTACAAATAATGAATTCTATTTTAAAAGTATATTTCAAAAGAAGTCTGAATCACTAGCTTTCAAGAAAGAATAACAGATGAAATGTTAAATGTTTTATATGGTTCTTTTAGAAAGTATGCCTTATGTGGAATCTGTTCACTATGGACAAAGAAAAAGCAGAGTTAATCAGTTTGATGGAGAAAAAATCAATGGGTGCTATTCCAGAGTTTTTCCTTTCATACCTTAACCAGCATTTAGTACAAAGTTCTTTCTCTTGAAGTTGGTGACTGCATTTGGCATGCTGCAAACTTCTTTAAAAGCTTTTCTCTATAAGGCCTGAAGAAGATACGACTTTGTTATAATGCACACGACGACCACTGAGAGCTTGTAATCTGTTATCAAAAGGTCTAGAATGTAGGAATTGTCTTTCCTTATACAAAAGGGGCAATGCTTTTAAATCTTTCATACAATATAAAATATAGAATCTACATAAATGTTTTGAATTTTTTTAGAACCCTTCAAAATAGAAACACTAAAAATTTCATTTTTAATGCATTATCAAAGAAAAAAATAAACATAGTATTCATATGATTTTTAAATTGTGACTTTAAGGAAAAGACATACAAACCAAAGTTTTGCTGGGTTACATCTCAGACTCATGTAATTTTAGATGATAATCATGTGCTTATCCTTGCTTTTACTTTTTGTTATTGTTTCCCTTTCATATTTATTGATACAAAAAGTTGGCTAAGTTTAAATCAAGTCTAGACTTATTGATTGGAACTTGCCATTTAACTGTTTATTCTGTTAAGTAGTAATAGCAGGAAAGCATTCTGAGATGTTTGCATGAAGGGAGTCATGCATAGCAAATATAAGTGATGGATGGATTATATATTAGGTTTCTAAAGTATTAGCTAACCTACTTACTCAACCACTTAAAAATATTTTTGAAAAATCTTAGAATATGGGAGACAAGGAAGATTGGAAGAGAATAAATGCTATATTGATTATTTTAAAAGTTAAAAAGAGTGATCTGAAATAACATGAAAAAAATGGCATCAATACTTAATAAAATAATGGAATAGATATTCTGAGAGGAAATGTTAAGTCCTGGGGCAATAAAATCAAGAACAGTAAGGAAGATGATTTTTCAGATAGAAATTATGACAGGTGGTCAATATTCATTCCCAATAGAATTTAAAAATAAAACTAGCAGGTAGAAAAAAGAAAAGTGGTATGCTTATATATATAATTCTCAGTTAATAAATGAGGTCTAAAAAGACTTTTGATTTTATTAAATATTTTCAAAGTCATTTTCAAGTACATCTATTCCCACAACCTACTATGTTTTGTTTATATTACCAGCTTTAATTATTAACTGTCTCAGTGTACTTTAAATATCCTAAGCAGACTGGAGAGTCCATTAGAGAAAACACATGAAAAGGACATGCACAGTACAATATTTATTTTCATTATGGGTTTTTGAACACAATTTCCTTTCTATATTGGGTGGATGTGAGATATAATGGTAAGAATAAACTTTTGTGTTAGACACTGGAGTTAAATATTGGCCCTATCTAATATTCTAAATATAGAGCTGTGTACACTCAAGTTAATCTTTAACAACACTGTCCTTACCCATATAAAGAGGTTACAATATGTTCTTCTCAATGTCCATGAATATTATAGGTATTACTTGTGAAATGTCTTGCTTAAAAGAAACACTCTATCAACTATAATTTTACTAGTTCACATATTCATTGGTAGATATTTTTGTTATCCTAATATCAGTTATTCAGAAAGAAAATCTGCTGAACCTGGGCATATAATAGTTAGTTGAAAAGATCAAGTTCTGATTGTACAGAGCTTTGGCATAGTTCGGCAGGTAAAAAATAAAATCACAACAATGAAAAAAATAACTCAAAATACAATATGAAATTTGAAAATACAATAAAGACTATGAATAAAAAGAGGAGATGTTAGCTGAGCTTGGGCTCAGTACCATTTTTAAATTCATGCTCTTTTGTTTTCCCATATCACCAGCTTTCTTACAGATTCTGGTCATTTGATCTTCTCAGGTCAATCAGCTTTATGGCATTTCAGCCCTCATTGTGCACACAATCAATGTCCAGATGGAAACATTCATCAGAATTGATTAGTGAAAAGATAAATTAAGGAAATTTAAGAAAATGTAACAGGCTGTGGATCGGCTGAAGTAAGCAAAAGGGGTAAGGAGAGTTAAGCATGCTCTGAGCCTAGAATCCATGTCAGAGAGTTTGCTCTTTTCTTCAGGGTAGTGGAAGCCCAAGAATTATTTTGAATGAGGAACATTCAAAACTGTTTCAGAAAAGGTACAAAAGCAACCACATATTTACCCATCACTCTCCTCTTCTATGGCTCTAAATTCCTCTTTTGATATTCCTTCTACTATATTCTCAAACTAGGAAGTGCAGTTTAATGTCAACACTGTATATGACCGACCTTTACATCATCATTTCAGCATTAGGCAACCGTGAGTATTAACATTAATTTTCAAATTGACTGACGTGAGAGACTCTACGATTAATACAGCACACTTCTGGGTGTGTCTGTAGGGGTCATATGGACATGACACTGGAGAGTACTGTGTATCTATTCCCTGGCACTGTGCCCTCCCGGCTCTTCCTCTGTTCTCTCCTTCCCAAAGGACATGTGCTGAGCAGCTTTCTTCTACCAGAAGTCTGGTCCACTTTGCACTTGAAGTTTCAGTGCTTCTGAGTCTGTTTCCCCAAGTGCTAGGAGCCTAGGCCTGTGACAACTCACCCAGACTGATTTATTCTTTAAATTCCTCTAACTGAGGCTTCCAGTATCATCTGTGTCTCATTGAAAAACGATGAGGATAGATTACTACTTTGTCTTTCTGTGTAAACCTTCTCTCCACCCCACCTCCTTAAATTTTGCAGAAACTATCACACTGGTATTCAATTTATCTCTGTGCTACTATCTGTTAACTTTGATGGCACTTCCTCAAATAGTCCTTATTAATTGAGAATATCACAACAGCTCAGAGCATGTCATCAGATCTTATTAGCAATCCAGAAGAGTCCAGTGTTAATAGGGACAACCTCTCCAAACTCAGTCAAAAGTATCTTTATATAAGGTAAGTTAAAGCATGTCACACTACTTCTAGTACTTTACAACCATTTATGTCTTCTATATGTTAAATAAAAAGCCACTACCTTTACATAAAGAAATTCTCTGCCTAGTGTAATTTTGTCCTTTGGAGGACTTTTGACAATATGTAGAGATATTTTTGATAGCCACAATCATGAAAATGCTACTAACATTACTAAGAACTCTATAAAATATACTACAATGCAGGAACGGCCTACCAAAATCACTAACAGTGCTAAGTTTGAGAATCTCTAAAGTCTTCAGTGCTTTGGAGCCTTCCTTTCAATTAAGCATTTATTACCTATGATTCTTTGTTTTGTCAGTGTTTTTCCTACCTAAAGGGCCTTCAATAATGTTGTCACCCACAAATTTGTCCTGTCCCTTTTCAGAATGAAGAGCTTACTCTGAGGAGCTCACCTAGCGGCAACAGATGCGAAGCTGAGGAGCTGAGAACTGGCGGAATACAGTACTTTGTGGGGTGTGTATAGAAGCTGGTATTTTCCCCCAGAAAAGTCAGTGGTCAGATGTAAAGAGAGAAATTGCACAAATATATTTCTGTTGTAATGTGACAAAAACATTAGGAAGCACTAGCATTCACAGGCTCTATTTTGAGAGTTAGTATTTGGGACCATAAAGATCTCATTAAACTCTGTGGGGCAGAGGGCAGAAATGATGAGACAAGTCAAGCCAGATTCTGTGTAACAGTTAAGACACTGGAGATGTAAACCCAATGAAGAGTTTTGGAGATGAAGAGGATCAGATTGACTTAAAGAAAAATAAAGTATACATTTGTTAGGACTTGGAAGCTGAGTGGGAAGATAAAGAAAAAAGGGAAAATTCCTAATTCAAGTCATTGCTGGCTGCTGTGACAGGCGATTGGGGTTTTTTCTTCATCTACAGAATTGTTGAACATGGCTGTGGAGCCAATGATGAAATTTTAATTCACACAGTAACTAGTTTTGAGATTTTGGAGTGTCCAAATGGAAATGGTTCACCAAAAATGTATATGGTTCAGGAGAGAGGTCAGGTATTTGAGTTAGAGTAACTAGCCTATAAACTATACCAGAAAACTGATACAAAGACATTTGAGGATAAAAGCCTGATTTGTTTTTCCACTTCAACAAACTTGCAAATGAAAGAGAAAAGGAAATCTCTAAAAGCATGACCTGGCAGCAATATGCAGGCTTGTATATACAGAGTTAGGATAGGTAAAGAAAGAATTAAATTATAAAGAAGAAAAATGTATCTCAAGAGATAAGTGTAACAGGATTTCATCAAAAGAAACACAGAGATTGAGGTATGGGTTTAGGGAGGCTGAGAGAAACAGGTATGAAGGTGGACAGAGCTGCATTGGGAATATAGGTAGCAGTGTCAAGCTAAAAGGAGCATTCAATCAAATGATAGGACAGCGTAAATGTAATTACTTCGAACTTGTGTAACTAGTTACAAGATGTTTACAGTGTGTTTCTCCCATCGTCAGTATGCTAGCAGTGTTGTAATTACTGAAACCATCTACTGAGAGCAAGAATAAGATAGACAGGCAAGACAAAGGGATTTAAGTAATGGAAAACTGCTGAACTAGCTGTAGGATACTGAAGAAAGAGCAAAGCAAAGAATAAGCTAGTTGAGCCTTAGGATTGTCAGGTATGCACAGGAGAAGATATTAATGTGTGACCTTTGCTTCAGTAACATCTAGCACCCCTAGTACAGGGGAATTGAGAGAACTGTAGAGTCATTTAAGTTTGAGGAGTTATGCAAACATTATATTAAAAAATGGTGGCACAAGTCATGAACTACATGCACAAGAAAGCGCTGAATATGAAATGGTGATGAGACAGAATTTTTTCTGAAGTCATCAGAGTTAAATGAAAAACTGAGGTATAAAAGTAAGTGGTCTGGTAGGAGGTATCTGAAATTGTTATTTCTAGATCAGAATTGATTTGTTTGCTGAGTAGTTCTAGGCACTGTTATGAGTAGAGAAAAAGGTCCAGATGTTGAAAGGGTCAAATGAATTTAAGGTCAGGTGTGGGATGGTTCTCTATCAGAGGACTTGGGCTTCACATGACAAGAAAAGAATATCACCCCACTGCCAATGCTCTCTAGATATCAACTCTGCCTATCTCTACCTCTCTCCTCAATATTCTATTTCAGTTACTATCTCTGGATCTTTTTTACATTGAGTGTTTTTAATTAATTATATCCATTCAAAGTATTTTTCAATAAACATAAAACTGCCATTAAATTGACTGAAAACATAATCAAATCACAAAATATTTTAAGTAGTATAAATGTTTAAAGAAATAGAATTACAGAAACGTATTTGGCCAAATGCATGTAAATAATCATTAGTTTTTAACAGCATTTAAGCCCTTTTGTACCTAGGGAGATTACAATAAACAGAGAATAACTAGGGTACACAAGGCTGTGAGATCTAGGAGACTGATATTTTAGATTTCTTGAGGGTTTGGTTTTACTGTGAATATAATAAAAAAATCATTTAACATCTGCTTTGCAAATCTGCAAGAATGAACATTTAATGTTTACATGTTGGAAGTAATATTTATTGAAAGAAAATATACATTAAAACCTATTTCTTGAACAGAAAAGTTATTATGCATTAAATCTTCATTATTGACAATATTTACTGCAGACAAAAATAAATCAAAGGGAGATAAAGTGATCTTTAATAAACAGGTGAGCACAAAGAAATTTGAAAATCAATGAGGTAAAATTGCTTCCTCTTAAAATGAATTAAATTAAAATCAATTTATTGCCAATCCATGAGCTATAATTTATTTAACCATTACTTTTGGATGTAGGGACTCAACCATTATCTCTGACAGATTACAGAACATAGAGACTTGGCAGATGTCACCAAGGAATTTGATGTTCTTATTGATAGAGAAGACATAAAATCAGGGTGATTTTAGACACCCTTATCAATGCAAATATCCTTAGAAGGATGTCTCATGGCATCTTCATGTCTAAGTTAAAAGGTTTGGGTTTTCCGTCTCTTTTTAACTCATTATTGAGCTAAGCCCATGTGTAATAAACTGTACTTATTCAAAGTATAAAATTTGACAAATGTATGCTTCTCTGAAATCATTACAACAATAAAGAGCATATCTATTATTCCATAAGTTCCGCTATGTCTCTGTCTTAGTCTATTTCCTTACTGCTAGGACAAATACCAGATACCCACAACTTAAAGAGGTTTAGCTCATGTTTCCAGTCTATGGTCAATGGGTCCCAAAGCAAGCATATCAGCTGGTGAAAGGGCCTAGAGCAGAAAAGCTGCTCACATTATGGTGGCCAGGGAGCAGGAAGAGGGAAGGAGAAATTGGGAAGGGAAATGCACCCTTCTAGGTTACACTGAAGTGACTTCTTGTCACCAAGACCAATTTCCTAATGTCACATTTAAATATAGCACCCAATGATTCAATCACTGTTTTAGTTACTTTTTACTCATCGCTGAGACAAAATACCTGATGCCCAAAGTTGGGAAAGGAAAGGTTTATTTCTTACAGTTTTTGTAGGTTTCAGTGCATACTCAGTTGGCTACAAGGCAGGGTGGCATGGCAGGACCGCAGTTCATGGCAGCTGCAAACAGCAAGGTGGAAACAGGCAAGAGAGAGAGAGAGAGAGAGAGAGAGAGAGAGAGAGACACACACACACCTTCCAGCCATTACATTGTATGCTGGCTCCACCTCTAGGTGGATGTAGCACTGACACCATCATTCCAAGTGCTAGACAATGAAGCAATCACAAATGCACAATGCAAACGTATGTGCATTTGACAGACCATGACAATCACCTTTCAAAGCTTTGCCTATGAGTGCATGGGGCTTGGAGGGGGGACATACAGACATAAATCATAACAATTCCTTCACAATCCTTTCTCCTCTCCAATACCCACTAACACTCTATTGGTACAAGTTAATGTTTTTAGAGTTTCATAAAAATGGAGTCTTATAGCATATGCCTATTTTGATAATAAATACAAAAATTCATCACAGAAACTTACCCTATTAACATATTAAATAAAAACAACACTAAGAAAAACCCAAATGTCTACACACTAGTGTTGATTATACAATCTAGTATGTCTGCACAATATAGATTGCTACTCAGCTAGGATAATAAAAGGAGTATTGAAACAGTGCAGCCTGGTTGACTCTGAAAATAAATGTGCTGATTGAAAAAAAATAAAATGGTGATTACACTTTATGATTTCATTCTTATACAACTCTGAAATTCTCGTATATTATACAGCTGATAATAATCGATGTATTATTTGAGATACATATGTTTTACTTACTTTTCATGATAGTGCATACACCCCATATAATGCTATATCTGACAGTGATAATTTAATTTTACATTGTGTTAAGAAAATTACAGTTATTCTATTTTTCTGAGACTTTCATATTCAGTATGTATTTTGAATTTTGTCAAGTTTAGATTTTAGCAATGAACTCTTACTTGGGGAATTTTCACTATTTGTATTTCTCTAAACTATTAGATTAGGGTTATGGTATATTACTTTTAGGGTATTATTAAATTTTATTTTCTATTATTAAAAATTTTGCACTTGGGCCAGGGATTTAGCTCAGCGGCATAAGTGCCTATTTACAAGCATGCAGTCGTGAGTTCAATCCCTGGTACCAATAAATAAATAAATAAATAAATAAAGATAACAATTAAAATTAAAAAAAATTTGCACTTAACTTTCTGGACTTTTCTATTTTTGTTGAATCTTGTCAGGATCAGTGTTTTGATAATAATTCAGATGGTTTTATTTTTTTCATAACTTTAGTACAATGAAAAAATATCTCAATGTCTTGAAGAATTAAAATAATCTGAATGTCACATTACATTAGATAACCTTTTTAGGTAATGTTCTTCAATCTCCTTTTGAACCACTGTGGTACTATGATATTTATATTTAATTTTATGAGGTCAATATTAATATTTTCTTTTTCCAGTAAAAATATAATTTTTGTTTTTTTATGTTTGAAAAATTTTATTTTAAAGACAGTAAAATCCAACATAACAAAACAGAACAAAGCCAATCAAAACAAAGCAGCAAATTTGGTACAGAACTTCAAAGCAGGATACTAGGAAAACAACAATAGCTGCCATAGTATGTCTTGTTATCTTCATAATAGTGGTCCATTCCATCAGGTATAGAAAAAGCAAATCAAAACCAAAACAGAATAAAATCAACCAAAGGAGAATACTGAATAAAGCAAAACAATCAGAACAAAGCAAAACAGTGAGCATAAAACTGGGTTTCAGAGACAAGATAAAAAGAAATCCCCGTATTTGCTGTATTGTGCAGTCATCCTCCCAAGATATGCTCAGACTATTGGCCCCAGGCTTGCAAAATCAACCAGACAATACAAGCATTTAGTTGCTTTATATACCTTATTTGTTATCAACTCAGCCTGTGCTCCATCGGGGTTCCCTATGGGGTGTGGGGTGTTGATTCTCAGCCTGCATGCAGGTGGGCTCACAGGAGGCGCTGACTGTTCTCTTCCTGGAATCCACCCAGCTTGCATGGCTTTCCAGAAAGGCTGGCAGGTTGGCTTCTTGTTGGATCCTCCCAGTCCCAGCATGGCCAAAATACTTAGTTTTTATAAATTTCTTATACAGTTCCTATACATAGGCATTGTTTTTCAATCCCTTTTTGAACTTCTACTGTGGTACTAACTATATTTATATTTAATTTTTTAAGTTGATATTAATATTTTATCCTTTCCAGTAAAAATTATAGTTCTTACACAATTATTACACATAGTTCTTATACATTTTATATATTATGCAGTTCTTATAGAGTTGATATGCATAGTTCTTATGCAGCAATCATAGTTTTTATACATACATTTATAGCTCTTATACATGGTTCTTGTATATTTCTTTTGCATCTTATACAAAAATCACGGTTCTTACATGTAGTTCTAATGTATACATTATGTATAGATCTTATACATTTCCATTAAAAATCATAGCTCTTATACATACATTATATATTTCACAATTTTAACATACATTCTTATGCACTGTACATTTCTTATATATTTCAATACATTTTTATTTTAATGATCATATTTATTTCACTTAAAGGCAACTTATCCTCAAAGATATCACTTAATTTAATCTCTTAAAGATGTACAAGCTCTCCTCTTGAAACAAAGATAAATTTTTTAATCAATTCATAGGTAAATTGTTTTATCAAGTAAAACAGGACAAAAGGAACAAGGCAGATTCGGGTGAAAATGTTTAACATTTACATTCTTGCATTGATTATAATATTTCTATATTTCTACTGACCTCATTGAATAAGATAGTATCTGATTATGTGACCACTATTTCCAGAATTGTTTAGCCTTCACATACATGCAAGATATATACTAATTTTTCTTTTAAAATATTTTTAAATCTACTGTATAGATGCTTCCTCTTTTTCAAAATTTAATTCAGTTATTTAACTTTTTTTTTGAGACTATGTAGCCTAGGGTGGCCTCAAATTCACAGTGATCCTCCTGCCTCAGCCTCCAGAGTACTGGGTTTACTGGCATGTGCCCCCATGCTTTGCCTATTTGATGATTTTTTGTATATTTTTCTCAATTTAAAAGTCTAGGGTTGGGGATTTAGCTCAGTGGCTTAAGTGCCTGCCTGGCAAGTGCAAGGTCATGAGTTCAATCCCCGGTACAAAAAAAAAAAAAATCACTTTGGTGCTGGGGATTTAGCTCAGTGGCTTAAGCGCCTGCCCTGCAAGCTCAAGGTTGTGAGTTCAATCCCCGGTACCACCAAAAAAAAAAAAAAATCTATAAATATAAATGAAATGTTATATAAATATTTAGTTTTCACAATTTCTTGAGAATCTAACCAAAATTTTTGAGTGATGACAGCAAACACACAACCAAAGATTTTACAATATTTTAGGAGTTCATGGATTTTATATGGTCATCTCTAGACCCTAGAAATTTATATAGGCAAAATTACTATTTTTCACTTGCATTTGATATATATGTGGGATCTAAAATAATTTGTACTAAGTTTCAAGACATAGCTTTACACCTTTACTGTTGTAATTGCCAACATAATCATATTTCTGAAAATCTACCATTATGGTCCATATAACTGTAAAATTAATTGTTCTGCCATCTTTTTTGAGTTAAAAATGAAACACACACTCAAAAGTACAAAGTATTTCAGTATCAGATAGTTTTAGCCAGTTCCTTTAGCCTTCAAATGAACTTTTTACTCATGAATCAATACTTCTATGGACTAAGATATATGTTATGTGTAGGCATTTAAATACATTTGAAATAATACCATTATTTTTCTTGGGAAAGCAAAAAGCCATTTTCAAGGCAATTTCATAGAAATACAGAATTGTTGGTTTCTTATAATAGAGCATTCCTTTAAATAAATGCAGGAATCCTCAAATATATCACTTAATTTAATCTCTTAAAGAAACACAAGCTCTCCTCTTGAAACAAAGATAAATTTTTTAATCAATTCACAGGTAAATTGTTTTATCAAGTAAAACAGTAGAGAAGGAACAAAGCAGATTCGGGTAAAAGTGTTTAACATTTACATTTTCTCTCTTATCAGAAATCTTTTACTAAATTTACACCATACATGGATATTTATTGAGATTTAAGCAAAAGACCAGTATGTCAGCTTGGTTAGTTACAGTTTAGACAACTTCAAAGGAATTGTGGACTCTTTCAAACTACATGGAAACTATGTAGTACTATAGACAACACTTTGTATCCAATTATATATGAATTAATTTATTTTTGAGAAAATAAATAAAGTATGCCCAGGGTATACAACATTTAATTTTCAGAATCTGGAAACATTAAATATCTTCAGTACTAAGAATGAGTTTGTTTTGGTCTTTCCATCTGGATATCTGGAAGAATTTTGGGCAATTAGGCAACATTTGTTCATACAAAGAAAAGGACCCTCTATTAAATAACAAACCACCACAGTGAAACACAGATGACCGCTGCTGCATTGTTTTCCTCCAGTGATATTCTTCTGGTAATGTCGTCCTGTGTGTAAGATTGTTAACCTGGTGCTTATTAAGATAACAGCATATGTGAATAAAAGAGTAAATTACGAAGTACATGATTCCTATTGATGCAAGTATTTGTTCTCTATCAGGAATGTGCTGGTAACAACAGTCAAACAGTGCTCTTTACCTTCCAAATTGAACACTGCACACTGCCTGACTTTATATGTAATTACTTCACATAATTGTTTCTGTCAAGAATAAATGAAGCTTTAAAAGAACAGTGCCATCATTACAAGGAGAGCATCTTAAAATATATATTATATTGGACCTTTTATTAGTAGTGTTTTCTAGGTTGATGTTAATAACTAATGATTCTTAAATTGTGCATCTTTAAGCACCAAAAACAGATACCTGAGCATGTGAGATCTTCATGAGTAATTATGAAGGCATTCTAGTCGCTCAATGAAACCCTAAGAAAAGCAATGTCGTTTGCAGTTAAAATGCTCAGCTCTAGAAGGAAACATGTTGAAACTGCAGCAGTAGAATTAGATCAGACATAAAGAAAAATGCAAGGTGCCTTGTGGGCTCAATAATGGAGGGGACCTGAATTAAATAAGAGAAAGAGTTGACAAGACTTCCTAGGATGATGCCTGGGAAATGAGAGGGAAAGACAAGGGTGCTCTCCTCCCTGAGTTCATATTGGAATCTGGTCCCCAATCCACATGTATTAAGATGGGGTTCTCTTTGGGTTGGAGATTTAGCTCAGCGGTATAAGCTCCTGCCTGGAAAGCATGAGGTCATGAGTTTCATCTCTGGTTCCAAAAAAAAGACATTACAATTCTCTGAATTGAATGAATTGAATGAATTAGTGTCTTTTAAAAGTGGCTTCACAGAGTTTAATTCTCATTCATTTTCTCACTGAATTGTGAGGACCTAGCATTTTTCTCTTGTCCTTGTGTCTTTTTTTGGTGAGAAGGGCTACTGGGAATTGAATTGAGGACCTCATGCTTCCTTGGTAGGCACTGTCCCACTGAGCTATCTCCCAGATCCCTTTTCTGTTCTTTCTACAATGTGAGGACACAGTACTGCCCTCTTTGGAGGCTATAGCATCAATTTAGACGCAAAGCCCAGTCCCTTATCAGACCTGAACCTTCTGGGACCTGAATTATGGATTCAGCCTCCTAAACTGTGGAAGATAAACTTCTGTATTTCATGTATTATCCAGTTTCAGATATTTTGCTGCAGTAGCAAAAATGGAGTAAGACAACAAGCAAGTTACCTAGGTCTAATTGTGGGGAACATTTTAGCGAACACCAAGGATTCTTACTTTGGCCAGAAAAAAGGGTGAAATGTGCTGGAGAAAGGAGAAAGAGGCTGTGGTTTGACTAGGGCTACAGATAGGAAAAAATGGCAGAAAGAGCCCTTTACATTTACACTTAGGTCATTTAAATTGAGGTTAGTAGTTACCAGGGGCATACTTCTCCCATTTTCTTATAAAAAGAAAATGAAAGTTCTTACAATATTTTACATACATAAACTAAGATATTTATTATATGACAGTTTTTTTTAATAAACCTATTGCTTCTAACATGAACAACTGGTAAAGAGAGTAATGTTCCAAAATGTAAGATGGTAACTACAGCTGTTACAATAATTCAAACCAGCAGGCAGGAACATGAGCAAGGGAAGTGTGGATAATGAGATAGTGAGAATGGACAAAAATGAGCACATTCAAATGGATATTTAGAAAAATGAAAGAGCATAGGTTAGACCTGGAATGGGTAAAATATAAAGATGAATCAAAGATGACTTTCAGGATTTCATGTGCAACTAAATGTTTCATATCTTACTTAGAATACAGAGATTGAACAACATTTGGTGGAAGGAAGATGATCTTTAAGTGTACGAAGGCAACAGCTCTCTGAGATGTACATCACAAAGAACTGGGGAACCAGGGACATAGCTCAGGGGCACAGCATCTGCCTGACTAGAGTGAGGTTATGAGTTCGATTCCCAATACAAAAAAAAAAAAAAAACTGAGAAAACAGAAAGGGTTGTAATATTCAGAATAGATTTCTGAGCTGAAAACGCACAGTTGAAGTCTTTGGAGGACACACAGTAACTAAAGGCAAGTGTATGAATGTGCCTTACCAAGAGAACAGAGTAAGGTAGAGAACAGTTTCCCTTAGAGATTCAAAGACTTCCATACAAGCCTCGTCAACATAGTGCCTAAAACACTATCTTTCCAGGGAACAGGAAGAGTTGAAAAGAGAGGTAGCTCCTTTTCAAATACTCAAGAGCTACCCTTGAGTAAAATTTATTAATTGACACCCGTAACGTATATAAACCTAGAACATCTTGAAGTCTAGTGCTAATAGCATCTTTAAATATAAAAAGTCAAGTTTTCTAATAGTCCTACTGTACTTTCTGTGAAAAAAATCCCTATCTATATCCCATTTCTCATGCTTGATTAAACTTCACCATTTGGAAACTTTATTTTTCTCAGCACACAAATGGAATCCAAGAAAAAAAATATCTTGCCCAATATGCATAGCTTTGAGCAAAACATACAAATGCAATCACGGAAGTTTTACCACTACCTGTTATTTTATATTCATCGTCTCAAAATATACAGTTGAAAAAGATTCCTAAAGTATATGTGTTTTACTACTTAGGGCTGTCAGCCTAGGGTAGCAATAATCTTTCTAATTTTCAAAAGCATATTTTACTAACTCCTTTTTGCTATGTGCTACTGTTCAATTTTCTGTCTTCAATAAATTAATTTCTTTCCTTACTTTTGGGACCTTATTTCTCTTTTTCATTTTCTGCTTTCCCTTCACTAAATTAACAGCATCTGGCTTTCTAAAAATTGTAAATTTTCAGTAATTTGTCATTGGCCTTGATTGTCCTTAATAGTGATCTTATTCATTCTCCAAGTTTGTTGCTGACTTGAATGACTACTTGCAGAAGAAAAAGCAGTAGTGTGAAGAAAGAGACATACAATTTTTGCCACTTATGTTGAAATCTGAGCACTACTACTTCCTAACTGCAGAAAAGATTTTTAGTATCAACATCATTTTCCTCATTATTACAATATGTTTTATTATATTATATTATATTATATTATATTATATTATATTATAAGGCTATAATTTGGTGCTTCCATCAAGTTTATAGAACCTGAAACAATTCCTACATCTTGTTTTTCATTCCAGAATATTTATGGATTCTGATTATTAGTCTGTACATAGAGTTATTGTTTTGATATCATACCATGGGTTGATATGTAAGTCACAAATCACCATCATTTTTTAAGTATCCTTGAAGTATTCCTTCTCAAAGTATTCTTTCCTGAATGTTTGTCTAAGTGTACCCTTATTTCCCAGTTCTCTTCAAGTTGTCTAAACCACGACCTGACAGATACCTTAAAATTCTCTACTTGATCTTGCAGAAACATAATCAGGCATTTTCCCTTACCAAATTAAAGCACACATGTGTTTCTTAACATTTTTACTTCTCGATACTTGTATTAGCCTCAAGACCCTCATCAGTCAGGCTACTCTTTGACTCCTGGCTGGTCTGCATTTCATGGGAATAATCTACCGCCCACCTTACTTCACGATGCTACACATAATCCTACAACAGTAAGGATTTTATGCATCACCTTACAGAAAAATAGTGCCTCTTATTAACTTGGGACAATGTTTTGAAGTCCTTGTTCTTGTTTAATTTCACAATTTTATTTCTAAACCCTTATGTTATCTCTAAATTTGCAGACATATATGGTTTCAAGTCACAGTATAGAATGACCCTGTATTTCCTTTTTCTTTTTTTGTCCCAGTATATTTATCCTTTTCCTTCATTCTAACCTTCTTTTATGGCTGAAATTAATGTAAATTTCTCTGAGTTATTTTCCTCCTGGTTAAGATCCAACCTGAGGTGTTTCCATAATTAATTATACTCTTCTACACAGTCAGTAGTTGCTTACAATTTCTCCCCATTTGCTTGTTATGCTTACTATTTTGGCTTTGAATATTTTTACATTTGAGGAAAATACTAAAAGTCAAACCATATTTCTGATAAATTAAGAAATAAATTTTACTTTTCTGTAAGACAATAGCACCTTCCCCATAGTTCTACTTTCTCATCGTGTCAGAATATTTCATCTCATTAATTTAATTTTGTCAAGTGCATTAGCCTTGAAACAAGCAGCAATCCCCAGCTGTCCTGTTGATTAGATGTGCTAAAATAACAAAGGTATTTATGTTTTCTATTTTCTTTGTCTGATTATCTACAAAACATGAACATTAAGCTCCTAGATGTGTACTGTGATACTTTTTGAAACTTTTTGAGACAAGATCTAAAAGAGTAAATATTCAATATTTATGATTGCAATTATTAATATCATCTTCCTTAGGGACACTAACAAAAAGATAGAATGAGGCTACCCCTAAGAGCCAACATTCACTCAGATTCAAAAGAAATAAATATACTTATGTGATAAATTCTTGTCTACAAAAATTATTTAGAGCCATTGTCCATATCTGTGTGGGGTCATTCATAACCCTATAATAAATTCAATTTTAAAAACACAATATCAAGACATCATTTTAGCAGGTGGTGGTGGTGCATGCTTGTAATTCCAGCATTGAGGGGACTGAAGCAAGAAGATTGCCATGAATTCTAGGGCAGGCTGGGCTACAAAGTGAGTTTGAGTCTAGCTGTTACTGCATAGCCTGACCCTGTCTCAAGCAAACAAACAGACAAACAAACAAAGAGACATCATTTTACAGTGACACACGCAAGCCCATGTTTAAGGCAAATAAACAGGTAAGGAAATGTGGTATTTGCACATTCTGCAGTACTACTTTTTCATAAAAGAAAGATAAATTTGAGTCATTTGTAGGAAAGTGGATGAACCAGGAGTTCCATGAGACCATGATGTAATAAATGAAATAAATCAGACACAGGAGCTCAAATATCTCATATATGAGAAATACGAAGTAAAATAGAGAGCAAAATAAAAAATAAGAGGAAGCAGGTAGATCTTTTTCAAGGTGGAAGTGAATCAAAAGATAAAGGGAGAAGGGTAAAAAGGAGGGATCGGGATGGAAAGAGGAATTGGGAAGTGATAAGAAATTAAATTGTGCTATATGCCTGCACCAACTAACCATAAGAAGTATAAACACATGTATTAATAAAATTTTTTAAAATGTAACATCTACTGATACCAATTTCAATCTAATCTCCCTAATGAAAGTGATTCCATATTTTCATGATGTCTTCTTATTTCTTCAGTAACAATATGTTGAAAAGATGACCTGAAAAGAAATATTTCAAATAAATTTATCACTTATTCATGATACTTTTGTGAGAAAATTGTTATGCCTCACAATGAAGGGAAGAAAACTCACAGAAAAAATTATTAGAATTTCTGGCTCTTAAATTTTTGATCCTCTAAAGTGAGCAACTGATTTAATTTTTTATCATTCCATCGAAATGATCAAAGCTGATGATAATAATGTTCTCCCTATTTATTTCTGGAAACAAATAGTTTATTATTCAGCAAATCCTTTTGGAAATAAGAGGAAGAATTATACACTCATTTGATTTGAGAGCGAAACATAAATTTAAGGAGTCAAGAAGGCGTGATGTCTGATTGCAACAGTTGACCATTAAAACATTTGAGATATTTTACTTTGTATTTATATACAAAATAGAAAGAAGCTCTCTGTTCAATCCACAGATAAAATCAAATCTTTCAAATGTACAAATGTTGAAAGGGGAGCTGGCATGCAACTTTTCACATATATATTCTACTAGGAATATTTTTTCTTGAATCAAAAAGTAGTTAGCTAAGCAATATGTTTTACTTTACCCTTGGAGGAAGGCCTAATGGACATAATATAGATAAAAATACTTAGTACCTTAAGCAGGCAAGGCTGATGATCTTTGCATATGACATCTTTGCAACCACTGACTTGCACAGAAATGTTTGTTTCAAAATTTAATTATAATGACTGATAGCTAGTATATAGCCTTTAAGTAGCAACTCCTGGATATTGTATCTTTCTGATCTTTAGTAAGTGCCTACCTTCTATGTTTGGAATTTTCATAGTATAAACATGGCCCAGATACAATTTTAAGTATAAAATGCAAATGACCTTTATTTTTAATCAATGATATCCCTAGTATGAAGTTTGCAGGATTAACAAAACTATCTATCAGACAAAAAATAAAGTGGTCTTTTAACAGAGTTGAGCTATTAAGAGTGTGTTAATAAGATAATATTAATGCTGATTTTGGAGCATTTCAAGAGGAAAAAGGTAGCAATCACCTTTTCACTTTTAAAACAACAGTAGTGCCAATTGGTCTTAGAATATGACTATTTTTGAATGTCACAAGATAAGTCTTTCATAACTTAACATTTTAATAATTTCAAGGTGATTTGCTTTTACTGTGAGAAGCCCTGTGTTGGCACTTTCTCCACGTGTTTGCTAAGCATAATCACATATTAGTTGCAATTTTCTCTGCAACATAAGACTTAATTATGCTAACAAAAAAACTTCTTTTTAATAAAAGGTTCAAAACACCACAGATACCCAGTTTGGACTAATACTGATATTGGAAACTCATTACCACTAAAAATGTCAGTTCTGATGAAGTATTAAAAAATTCTATGAATCAAATTCTAAATGTCTTTACTAAGCTGTTTTATGGTAGCATGTACCAATGGAAATGTGATGAGTCTTCATGTAAAAATGCTGATTTGAATTAGATTTAGAATGTATGTCATCCTCAATTAGTCCTTCCTTCATCAAAATGATCTCACAAACACAGAGAATGAATCTTTATTTCCTCCTTTGCACATGGGAGGTCATTTGTCAGATTTAATATACTTCTACCTACGTCTTCCTACATGCTTGGAGTTCAAGATGGATGAGCATAGACTTCTAGAAAAACTTTTTATCTTAAAACTTAGATTCAATTTTAATATGTTACCACAGTCTATTCATATCAAGGCTAAAAATTAAAGAAACATTTATTAAAATAACATTAAAGTACTTTCATTTGGAAAAAGAACACAATTTATTTATTTTTCTTCTCCCCAAAGGACAAGTCCATTCAGTAGTAACTACCTAGACAATGCAGATTGAGAAACATGACATCATTAAGCATGTGTAATCTTGAATAATCACATACATATATGATTTAGTCTTGTGATAATAATAGAGGATATAACATATAAATGCAATTACTCATTTTATGACAATTTATTTAAATGTAATCATTGTGTGACATTTTAAAAATTCATATCCAAAAGTTGGGTGATTCTGATGGCCCTAAATGTAAGAGATTATGAAACCTACTACACTATAATCTGATCAGTTTAGAAATAAAAAATTCTTATGCTAATACATTTTTTAGGTAACCTACAGTAAGTTGTCTTGACTGACTTCTAACAAAAAGTATACACATTTGTAACTTCTGGTGTTTACAAGGTTATTTGCAGAGGAATTTGGCTGTTTCTTAGAATATTTGATTTCTTATAATTATAACTAATAACTTGACTTCTGCTGTGCTACATTTATGCCTTGGCAAACATTTAAACATTGAAGACAGAAGAACCATCTCCTTTTGAAATGCTTTGTCAGAAACCAAGATTTCTCAGTGTGATAGTGTCTTCAATCTGAGAAAATAAAGCAGGTAATAGGAAAATCTTTCCTGCTTTGGCAGTAAAAATGATGATGGCTGCATGATTCTGTGTAACATCTGCCATTCTCCATTTGTATTAGAAGCCAGGAGACCGTGCTGTGAGCTAGCTATGAAACAGTCAGTTCTGTAACACCATAAAAATTTATATCAAATTCTAGCATGTTATCTCTTTGGAAATAACAAAAGGATCAGTGGTGCAGTGTGTATACATTTTATGGATCGTTAAAGGAAGATACTCTTCTAATACAAATAATTGTTAGTAAATAGACACTTTGGTATGGCTTAGGAATATGATGATGCTAAATGGTTTTTCAAATTTCAGGTAAAACAGTTAGAAAAGAACTTTGTAAAGTCCTCTGCTCTAATAAGAAAAAAAAAAGCAATTAAGGCAATTTTAAAAACCAGTTGCAAATTTTCCTAGTTGAAATTAATGAAAATATGAGCACTGTAATAAAGCATGTATTTCAAGTAACAATATTTAACCCATAATTTAATATCCAGAAATTAAAATTGTTGTACTTCTGTGGTTTAATATTATCCTAGCTTGAAGCTCTTCGAGGTTATCATTTATTAATCAATTTAGTCACACACATTAACTTCATAGAAAAAATGTGTTTAGAAAATTTCCTTAATGATATAATATTCATATAGTATTTTGCAAATTGAGGACATAATGCCCTGTGATAGTTACTGAAAAAGAGACTTAAAGGAAAAGTATGAACAAAAAGTTTACTGGTTTTTACTGTTGCTTATATTTTGAAAAATATAAATGCAATATAATATTTAAAAATTATTTTATGCTAAGTTAAGCAGAAAAATTTTCTAAATTATTTAATAGAAAATAAAAAGGAAGATTTCCATAATGATATAACCAAAAATTATACCCTTAAGAAAGAAGAGTGTAAGATTTTTTTCACAAAAATCCTGACTTTTGAAAGCAGAAGATAGATATTTGGAAGTAGGAAAAACATGTTCAAATGGGAAGGAAAAAGGAGAAGGAAAAAAGGGGAAAGGGATTGTAAAAGAGAATAGGAGAAAAAATGAAAACAAAGCTTGTGAAATGTGGTAGGGAATAAGTATTATAAAGAAGGTAGGGTAATGACAGAAAAAGAAGAGTTAAGATACCTTATATAAAGGTACAAATTCTCTATGATAAATGTGACCATTATGTATGGCAAAGCATATACTCATAAAAGTTGAACAGTAAAAAAAATAGATTTGGAGATAAACTCAAGTATCTTCCTTTCTATACAAATACAGATGAATCCCATTCAATATCTAGTACTTTGCCACATTGCTACCAAGAGTAATCAGTATTGCTTCTGGATGGTAGGAAACATTCTCAGATAAATTCAAAGATTTCATGAAGTTACTTGACAAAATGAATGCTTAGGAAGCAGGAAAAAACAATATGTAGAGCTTTGAATTATGACTTATTCACTATGATTATTATAAGATTAGAGATGCTTTCAGTCTTGTCAAATACAACACCTATTTTGTATAGTCTTTAGTTTCACCAAATTTAAGTCATGATCAGAGAATAGCAACCAGCATGTAAAATAATGAGAAAAATTCAATATTGAGAAGTGCTCCTATGAAAATAAGAGTATGACAAGGTGAAAGACAGATGGCAGTGGTGAGCAGAGCATGCTTATCTGAGGGCTGCCTTATGCTGATGCCTCAGAATCTTCTAGAAGGAAGCCATGCAACAGTGGCTGAGTGGCATTCCACAAACAGACAACTGAGAGACAGAGATCTGACAGCAAGGAGCTTGGGGCAGGATGGACAAAGGGAATGGCAGTGAGACCAGAAAAATTTTAAAGAAAGATGATGTGATAAGAGACATCGATCACATAGCAATGCTGGCAATAACAAGACAACTCTTTCAAATTCATTGAACATTTAATATGTACTAGCAACACTGTTAACACGCATTTCTGTTGGAACTTAATTTAAGGTTAGGCATTTAATTTTTACTTATATTCAGTTGGAAAACCTTTGAGGAGTTGCAAATAGGGGACAGATGAAGATGAATGATAGTTAGCTAGCCAGAGATATATATTATAGATATATATTTTAAAGACTTACAAACATTTTGTATATATAAAACAGAGAGAGAAGAGGACATAAAAAGAGGAGGAAAAAAGGCACAGGAGATTCTTAAATGGTCCACACTAGGCTGGAGGAATAACAGAGGCATTGTTGACTTCCCATAGAATTAACTGCAAAGGTGGAAATCAGAGATGGTCCTTAGGTGTTGTTCAATTGCCTGTGTCAGTGTGTTACTGATGTGGAGAAGGAAGCTCTGAAGAAGAATGAGGTGTACAATGATCAGAACTGCCTTGACATTAAATAGCACCATATGTGTATTCAGTGGGCTTACAGACAAAAACCGGAAATGATGATAAAAGCTGGAACCCAATAAACATTTTCTTGATGTCTGAATATCTATATTACATACATCATGAGACAAAATCAAATTCTTTAGAGCAAGACTGAAAATGGACCAGCCAGCACATGACAGTGCCGTGGTCATTTATCAAGTAAGGAACAGCAAAGGCAACTCAAAAATTCTATAAGGTGATTACAAGAAAACTACCAGAAAATGGTGTCATAATGAAGGCATGAATGAAAAAATTTTCTAAAAAATAAAGCATTTACTTGTCTCAAACTAAAGAGAAAGGCAAAGACAGGAAATTGATCACTTGACCTGATAAAATTAAGAAGATAACCATATACTCTTAAGAGATATTTTGGGGACATAATGAACCTTATTTGTGTTTTATTGAAAAGACAATGGAGAAAAGATGGTAAATACTTTTAGTCATCTCTTAAGGGATAAAATATGTTGTACAGAAAATGGAGACTTGTGTTGCTCTAGAGACTTTCTTCATTTTTTGAAAAATGGCTTACATTAGGGTAGGTTTATATTAAGATGAGGAAACTGTCCAGGAAAGGAAAGTCATGACTTTTGTTTCTTCATCATTCATGTAGAGAAAATAAAACCACAATTTGTTGTGAAAGTTGAGTGAAATGTGTGAGGGTATCTGGTGTAACTTACCTGATCAAATAATAGTCACTATATGATGATGATAGTGATGGCAATATTGGTGATCACAAGAAAGAGGAGATTATCCTTGGATAATGTAAGAGCACAGTTTAGTTTCAGGAATCGTCTTTAATCCTAATAGAAATAAGAGGCATATGAATAAAATATCATTCATCTGTTAAATGATAATTTAATGTTGAATTACTGCTATGTTAGTTCTTTATTTTTTAGATTAAAATGCAATTTTTAGGTGTGAAGACCTACTTGAATGAGAGAGTAAAGGATATAAATTATATGATGTACTTGAATTTGACACTACTAAAGGAACTCTGGCCTGGAAATAAATACATACAATGAGAAAGTAAGTTTTTTTCTGACTGATGGAAGAAGAGGATCAGATGGATTTAATTTTTTTAAATTGTCATGATTTATTTAAATCCAATTTTTGGTTGAACAATATATGTAAATATATACATTGTAGCAAATAATAGATAAAAGAGTGAGGGATTTGAGCTTTCAATAATTATTTTTAGAAAATCTGAATGTGCACATTTACCAATGACTTATTAAAGGTATATTCTCTGATCAATGCTTAAATATTTACTTACACTTGGAGAATATCAATAGTAGAAGTGAGAGACTACTACAAAGGGCCTTCACTTCAGCTTGAGTTTTAGGTACTAAACTAATTAATAATAATAGTTTCTTTCTTTAGTAGTTATGTTCTTGGTCATTAGTGTTCATCGCTGTCTTCTTTGTCTTCTCTTTGGTGCTTGTGTTTTATAAACAAAAGTAGTGATACTGGATTTGAAAAGAGAGCTAAAACAAAGTCTGTCTTCGTGCTCAGATTTCTTCTAGAAAGTGTAATTGTGCAGAGGTAGGAGAGAGGAGCCATATCCTGTGTTCTAATTTTAAGGAACAGACTCATGATGTCAAGAACAGGGAAGAAGGTCCCAGTATGAGCCTAGAATATTCTTCCATATATAACATCTAAGAATTCAGGCTTTGGATCAAGAAATTTTGATTTTATATATGAGTTCAACAGTAATATGTGTCATTGAATTGATGAAATTACTTAAACTCTGTGATTCTCAGGTTTTTATTTTTATATCAGAATAATAACATCCTTCGATTATGCTGCATTGATTAAATGAGATAACATATATGCATTACTTGTAATTATCTATAAGGTTTATAATGATTAATAATAGTAGACATTTTAATTTTCTTTTTCTAGTTTTCTACTACTCCTCTGGAGCAGATTCACTAGAGAGTCTAAAGAAGTAGATACTTTTTTTTTTTAACTGATCATGATTAGGAAATTAAAGATATAATGGATTTCAGTGATGACATTCTTTTTCTCTCCTTTACAGGCTTAAGTGGATTATAATATTCCATTGTATGAAATTATCATCAAATCTGACTTTTGAGTATAACTGCGTGGAACTTTTTTTCTAATTCTGTGCTTTGAAGTTTTAATCTGGCAACTGGCTTTATTTTAAATAGCGTACAGGAAGAATTATAATATCCAGTCAATTACAGTGACATAAAACATAATGTTTGGTTTATCCCAGTCATATTGCTAAGCACGTACTTTATCTTTCAAATTTGTTTCTACATGCCAATTGTATGACAATAATACCTTACATTCTATTAACATTTATTTAGTATGCACAGTTGCTTATACAATGTGTGTGGTCTACTTAACTACAATATAAAACTTTAAAAATATTTTTCCACATAACAAAAATTAATGTAAATTCATTCAAGATGCCCAACAAATTTTCTCTTACTTCTTTAGCTTTGCTAAACTTCTGTTTGTGAAGGGCGTGGTTTAAGCCTTGATTCTCCAGTGGTGTGATACTGGAAACACTGGTGAGCTAGGTAAAGGTCCCTGATAAAGCATAAGCAAAACATCTCCAAATAAATTTTCATTATAAATTGAAATAAACATTTAAAAATAGCGAGCCTTCATACAAACAAATCTCTTGACTTCTTTGCTGTCTTCTTTGCTTGAGACCAATCTCAAGGTCTTCTTTGAAGACCTTAGGTTATCAGTGAACCCTTTAAAAAATTTTTATTTTATTTATGTATTTATTGTATGTGCAGAGAATCAAACTCATGACCTTGCGTTTGCCAAGCATGCACTTAAGCCACTGAGCTAAACCTCCAGCTCTCAAATTCTTTGAAATGGAAGAGAAAAGAAAAGCAAGAGGAAGAGAGACTAGGAGTGAAAGAACAAAACATGAAGACAGAAAGATGGATATGAGCGGCCAACCCCTTGTTCTCCAGAGGAGAACGAAGAGAGCATCTAGTCAGCTCTTCACAAGTAACTACGTGGGTGAACTTGGAGCATGGCAGACACTCACAGTGCCACTGTGTGTGCAGTGGGGTGGGAGAGGTAGTGGAGATGATTGCACCCAGATTTTTTTTCTGCCTTTACACTGGGGTAGTTTTTTGTTTTGTTTTGTTTTGTTTTGTTTTGTTTTTATTTCATGACAAGGTCTTGTGAAGTTGCCAAACTAAGCTCCAACTTATGACCCTCATGTTTCAAGAATGATTGGTTCGAGTCTCACCTGCCATCATTTGTGTCTATGTGTCAGAGCAAGGAGCATTCTTCTCTCTACTGAGCGCAAAGGCCTGATGGAGACGGTCCTCTTTGCAGGCTGGAGTACTTTTAAAAATAATGTTACTGTCCCTCACTTGGTGCTTTATTTGCATATGGACCAATCCATGCATTGGAAGACATTTATTTCTGAAACTCGATCACTAAATGACAGTAGTATCCCTGAGTAACTGTAACGTATCAAATGTCCCCTGCTCACATTTCCAGAGTCTCCCCTACTAAAGTCCTTAGTTTCATATTAAGGGAAAATTATGATATTAAATAGAGACACTACTACCTTGTTTTGTTAATTACTGCCTGTGATAGAAGTAACCAATTAAATTTTGTTTTTAAATCAGTATGAATTCAGTATTCAATTCAGATTTATTAATGATAGTCTATGATTCCATTTCCTTTTTTTTTGTTTCAACTCTTGTCACTTGTCAACCAGTTGGCAAGAAAGCTCAATGGTATAATTTCAGATCACAGTTATATTACTCAGAATAATATATTTCTCTTCCATTAAAAATAAATATGGTGGTATTAAAAACTTATCTTAACATGTTGACAAAATACTTGAGAAAACCAACTGAAAGGAACAAAGTTGTACTGGAGCTCACAGATTCAGAAGTCTCAGGCCATGATTGGCTGGCTCTATTGACTCTGGGGTAGGACACAATGTCACTGGGCCTGGAGCATGAGATGGGGGGGGCCGCTCTCCTTGGAGCAGCCAAGAAACCGAAAAATAGAGCACAGAGATGGAGACCAGACGTGTGCTTCTATGGCACTGCCTAGTGATAGCCTCCTCCAGTGAGGCCCCACACCCGGAGCCTCTTCAAGTTCCCTGTAATTCCATCTAGGAGTCCACCAATGAGCTGAGCCACCGTGACACAATTGCCTCTGCACACTGCCTCACCAAGGGTCACGCCTTCACCAGATGAGTCACTGGGCACCCGTCAGACCCCAGTGTAACCGGTGCAGGACTCTTTCATAGGTCCCGCCTCACAAAGCGCCTGTGCGATCCTAAATAAACCACCGAACACACCAAACTTCACTTTCTGCATTGGTTCCTTGAGTTCATACAGACTTTTATATAATTTTATAGACCTAGAAAGCAACACATTCAATATGAGATATTATATATTTATCCATTTGATTAATTTCTAAATAGGTACAAAAATATTATACAAATAATAAGAATAATAATAATAAGAAGAAGAAGAAGAAGAATGTTGTCCAGCATACATGAATTCCAGAATACATAAATGCTACAATGATTAACTGTTAGTTGAGATTATATATGTGATGAATCCTATCTAATACTTTGCAGGAAAAAAATACATTTAGTTAGTTCCTTTAACATACTTTCTGTTTTTCAAAACTCAGACAATACACTCAGCTAGTAAACTGTGTGGATAGGAGTAAAACCAAGAAGTATAATTTGTAATTTCACAGAAAATGGCAGACAATGTCTTACATTCCTGTATACTGTCTGAAGGGCCTGTGGCATTGTCACCTAAGTTGCAATTAACAAGGTGGGCATGGTAGCCCATGCCTACAATTCCAGTCCTCTGGGAGGCTGAAACAGGAGGATCACAAATTCAGACATAGCCTGGGAAAATCAGTAGCTGAGTGAGACCTTGTTTCAAAATTTTAAAAGGAGGCAGGGCTGACTTGGATGTATAACTCAGTATGGAGGTTCAATCCACTGAACCACAAAGGTACAAAAAATGTAATTAATCTAAATATATTATACTTTGTCATTTAAAACAAATTTTTTATTATTTTGTTGTTATACTCATAAGTTTGCAAGAATAATAATTTAATACAGGACACAATTTATGAAATTATAACAGTCACCCAAGAGTTAAATACAGGAGTGAAGTAAATCTGTCCACACACTAGGACTCAAGGAATCCAGCTGAGGGCCTGGATTCCAAGTAGTGTCTTGAATGAGTCCAGCTGAAGACCTGGAGCCCAGGACAGTGCTCTCCACGATCCCAGCTGGAGGCCTAGAGCCCACAACAATGACTCATGTGAGTCTGTTCCATTGATCTGCGCCTGGCAGGCCCAAAGGTCAGCAGCAGAAGCTAGAAAGTCTGTGCCAGCAGGGAGAAGTATCTGTGCCAGTAGACTGAGGGTTCTGAATTGGAGTTAGGAAGCAATGCTTAAAATAAGGGCCAGGGCTCCCCTGCCAAAGTACCACAGCCATCGTCAAAAATAAGGAGGTCCCAAGTTCCTCTGACAGTAACAGCTGAGTTCATAACAGGAAACCAGCATGACAAGCTTCTCCTGGAGACTGAACAGCACCAGTTTTCCCCTCCAGATTCATATCAAAAAAGAACTCGCTGAGCTCCTCCAGTAGAATCAATGGCAATGGAAAAACCAGCAGCTCTCCAGTTCTCCTTCTATGATGGCAACACCCCTCAGGTGGGCCATCCATACTCAGCACCGTGCTGCTTCAGGTCAGCTGTTGTTACAAGCTGACCACCAGTTCTCAGTCCACCCCATCAAAATAAGCAGTTAGATAAAAACACATCCGATTAACAAGTACAGTCTCCGTAAGAAGCCTAAAATATTTTCTTGTCTGTTTACAGTATACAAAGTAAATGTTTACTTTTTCTAATATTATCTTTTTGCCAAATGAATTTCATGACAAGTAAAATGCTATAAAATTAAGACATATGTTGCTGACTTAAGAGTTAACAGGGAGGTCAGATCAGTAGCAGAATTAATATTCAAATGGCTTTATTGTATCCAAGGCACTTGAATATCATGAAGGAAGAGGAGATTTTATTGATCTGGGAAATGGCAGCAGGTTATGCTTATTGTATATAATAAAGACTATTGATTTTGTTAAGCAGAAAAATGGCACTTTTAAAAGCCCATTTCATATCAACTGGAACTGAATGGTACTTTCCTCCAGTCTAGAAGTTTTCAGAATCATTTTTAATGGACCAAAAACTATAATTTGTCAGAGATATCCTTTATACCAACAGAATGAGAGTTCATTGCTATAATAAAGGTTTTCCTCTAATACCTAAATTTAAATTGCTATCTATTCAACCCAGTTAAACTCTAGGCCATGTTATTCATGCTATAAAAAAGACTTCAAAATAAAGTATGATCACTTCATCTTATTCCTAAAGTGTTTGAGATTGAAAATGTTTCTTCCAAAGAAAACATGAGTCTGTTCAAAAGTTGAAAATGATACTAGAATAGAAAACCAACGGGCATTATTTCAGTAAGTAGTGATTGTTTCAATGAGGAACAAAGTACTATGAGTTTCAAAGAAGCAACTACAATTTACCATTGAATCTCTTCTGAGTTTTCTGGCAATCTGATGCAAGTTATGGAACTTAGTATTATGTTTGCACAATAATCCTAAACTAAACTTAATAATTCTCTGTATGTATATAAAATATTAATTGTAAAATTGTTCAATCTGGTCTACTAAAAGATATACATTTTCTTTGATTTATGTTTTTTAATTCAAACAATCATCATAAGTTTTTGGTAAACAAGCTAAAATCCTAATTTTTTTTAATTCACCAGATATGTAGCTATCTCTGACTAATCTCTAATTCTACCAGAGGATACAGGTGAAATTTCCCAAACTTCTTGGTGCCGTTACAATCAGGTAGCAAAGAGCTACTCAATCAAACATGAGAAGGCAGATATGCAAATTACAGACCTTGGTTACCAATGACTTCCCAATGGATTTTTCCCAAGTTCTGTCTTTATCTTCAGTGGACCAAATCAAAAATGAAAACCAAACGGTGATGATGACATAACATCATTAAGGAATTACGGCTTTACAACATGAAGAAGAAGCTTATCAGGCTACCTTACTTCTTTACTCTTGTATTATATATGCACGGAATAAACTCCCCATTTTGAAACCATGTTTTCATATTATTTATAAGGTTAACTAGCTTTAGTTTAAGTAATAGAGAACTTTAAGTAAAATACTAATACAAAAACAATCCTAACTATTGAGTGTCTATACTTAGAGACTATTTTGAAAGACTAGCAGCAGAAATAAATGAATGTTACTTCTTTGCATAACCTTTAGTAAAACTGTTGTACCCAATAACTAGAAAGGAAAACAAATACTTAACACCTTTTGGTTCTAGAAGAAACAGCCCAAAAGAGCCAGAATGTATTGTTTTTGTAATGTATTGAATATTGTTTTAACCTGTTCCATTTAGCAACATATTGCAAGAAACAGATGACTTGGAAATTGTTTTGATTCCAAACAAAAAGGAATAAGGGAACTTTCACAAAATTAAGAAAGCCTACAATTAGAAGAGCTAGCAGCTTCGAGGGACTAAAATAGTGGGGTGTCAGTCAAAATAGTTTTAGCTTGACATGATGAAAATAAAGTTTTAGTCTTTCATGATAAAATCTTGATTGGTACATAAATATCTAGCTGTTCAAAAAAGATCAAGTGCTGAGCCGCAATTTAGTTACTACTAATACTGTTTCTTAATCACACACCCAGGGAACGAGTTGAAATGAAGAACCAGAGAAATGAAAGAGACATAAAGACTAGACCACATAATAATTTTAAATGTATTTACTTGTAGTTTTTGTTTCACTTCAGTTTGTTTTGGTTGATTGTGTGTGTGTGTGTACATGCATGTACAGTACTGGGTATTGAATTCAGGGTCTTCAAAGTAAGCTACTTGTGCAGACCACTTTTATTGTTTTATTTTGAGACAGTTTCACTGAATCACTAAATTTCCCAGGCTAGGCTTAAAATTTAAATCCTCCTGCCTCAGCTTCCCTGAATGCGGAGATCACAGGCATACAACACTACACTTGGTCATTCACTGTTTGAACTGTCAGAACACAAACAGACCAAAAGAATTCTAAATATTAGAGGGAATTTATTTCCTTGATTCTGCCCTGGGAAAATCTGTAGGTGTATAACTAATTGTAATTCTCCAAAGTGTCCTCCAAAGAAAGCATACTATGTAATAGGGACGTTCCTCAAACGGTAAGGAAGAGATTCTAAAAGACCAAATAAGGAGGCAACAGAGAAACAATGCGAAGAAAGTTTGTTTTTAGGCATAGCCTGAGTATAAAGCCGCAATTTTCTCTGGCATATGTTCTACATAATGCCTGCTCATTATGGTTCTTTTAGGAATACTGAACAGCAACAGTTCTGTCTCTTACTCTTCCTTTCCTTTCTAAACTTAAACCGTGTAGGTTGGTGTGGGCTTGCTTTTCTGAACCTCTGTATGGAACACTGGGAAGAAAGCAGAGGAGGACGCCTTGCGTTCTACATCGTAGGTCTTTAAACAGTGAGCTATGAAGACCAGGTTTTCAAACAAAGCAAATGAGTATCCGGGACATTGAGCTGCATGTCCGCAGTGCGTGCTAAGGTTTAAACGTGCTTCCTCTCCCAAAAGCGTAGGTTAGAAACTTGATTTTCAGTGTAACAGTGTTAAAAGATGGACCTGTAACAGGAGACTCAGCCATTAATAAATAGGTTCATTAAGACTGTGGGTTCCCTTCCAGAAAACGCTTTACTTCGTCTTCCCTTATGTTCCTCTCTCCGTGTCTCTGTCTCTCTTCTCCCACCCATCCTCCCCATATGTTCTCTCTTTTTTTGACCTTTGCTCCAGGGTGATCCAGCGAGAAATCTCTCATCAAATACATTTGATATTGAACTTTCCAGTCTCCAAAACTCTGAGAAATAAATTATTATTGCTTATAAAAATGCAATGTTCATATGTACTGTTACAAATATACATGTAAACTACTCACCTACGGTATTCTGCTGAAGCAGAACATAATTGGGTATCATAAGTAACTTTGATTTGCTTTCCTAAGAGTTTTCAGTGACTGCCTTTCTTTCTCTGGGGAATTAGGCACACATGGTTAGTTGGTGAGGGTAAAAATGTGACAGACATACTAGTTTTCACCAAAATCGAACTCTTGTTGACTGAGAGCCAGCTACTGAACACACTTCTAGTTAAGTGCAGATATGTGAGTAGCTTCTATACTAAACGTCAAGAATAGAAGTTATTGCACCACTGCAGGGTCAACCCCACAAAGCCTCCCGACATGTTCACCTGTGATCTATTTTCTTTCTGCTATCTTGGTGTTAGATGAGCACTGTGATATGGAACTTAGAAATGGCAGAGTATATCTTACCATGTGTTAGTGCATAATTTTGTGGAAAAGAACCTTTTTTTGACCTCTACAGCTGCCCTAAATGTTGCATACACAAGAGGAATATCTAATGTTTTTAAGCATTAAAGATTTATGGACCAGAATTTTAAAACATTTAACAGTATTATAATATCCACAAACTTTGGTTTTCCCTTTACTGAAAACAGTGTGAAATATTAGGAAAAAAATATTTTTATAGTGATATTAAGATTCTAACTATTAAACTAATCCTTCATCTTATAATCTTTAACTAAGAAAGAAATTACAGAAATTTTAAAAACTGATAAAAATACTGAAAAAGTTTAAGAATGCCCAACATTTTTGCTTTTCAACAGTTGTCTAATAAGAATTTTTGAGTAATGTTGAAAAATAGGGGAAATATGAAACAACTTCTTGCGTTTGACTTCCTTTAGGTAATATCTGGCTCCTGAATAAGTATACTGTGTAGATTTCATTCTTAAAATTTAAAATTAAATAACATTTAAAATTACATTGCTTTCTTATTTCAGACTATAACAATACCTTTGAAATTTGATCAAAATTCACGAGAATTAATTTTATTGATTTCACAGAAAGTTACCTATAATATTCCTAGTTGCTGTGGTGCATTTCCTCCTATCAGACCTGTTCAAAATGAGTTTTATTATCATGCTCTAAATGTTTTCTGTTCTTCTAGATTTCCATAACAATTTGCAAGTTTCTTGAGACTACACTATCTACCACATATTATAATGCTACTGCAGATCTCTGTTAAGATTACAGAAAAATCTTTGAATTTTTTATATTTTATAATATATTTAAATCATAATCATGTTGATATTGGGTGTTTTTCACAAAATTAAGTAATATATGTCTAAGAAAACATTATTCTTTGAACTAAGTCTTAAAGGTCTTGCACTATTCTGGAATACAGTTTGAGCTACAACATTTAACCCATCAGGGCAGTACACTCACAAAGGATAAGTTCTGTAAAAATCAGGATGATATACCTACCCCTGACTTTTTTTTCTATCTAATGTAAAGTTGCCAATTTTTTAATGGTTCATGGTTCAAATTTCATAGGTTTAAGTTTCTTTAGTTTGGCAGGCCCTGAGGGGTGTGTCCACTCTTAATTTTTCCACTTGGGTAAACATAATATGTAAAATGAATGGGTACCATAATTTACTAGTGGTCGTAATCATTTATAATTAATACAAAGCTGTTCAGTGCTAGATATGCTCTTGTTAATGATGAAAACAGATTATCTATTGTATTTGTTTTCCCTAGTTTTCAATGTATCTTAGTTTTGTTTTAGATACAATAGACACAGTTTTCAAGGAATTATGTAAAAAAGAAAGAAAAAATTCAGAAAAACATTCTGAAAGCAAACTAAAAGAAATACAGATGGGTTTTGTTCTTTTTCAGCATATTATGTAATGTCAGATCAGATGGGATAGTCAGATAAGATTGTGAAAGGAATTTAAGTTATTTTGAGGATGGCGTAATAAAAATTTGTACATCTTATGGTATTTATGGAGTATCATGAATATAGTTCATACTTATTCTAATTGGATAGTTGTTTATAATATATAAATAAATATTTGTATTATAGATATATTCCACATTTTGTTTCTCCTATATGTCAATAGAAACTCTAAACATATATTCATTATAATTCTCAGGGAAACAAAAAAAGCATATGTGCATCTTCATATTTCAATACTTACTAAGTTTTAAGGAGACTGTCTATTTCTGTTATACAATCCTTTTCTAAAATGAAGAAATAACTGTTACTGAATCTCTTCAAAAGATAAAGCACTGGTGAGGAAAGTAGATAAAGGAAGGGAGACAGAAGAGGGAACTGGAGGTTATGAAGGGACATTCATCACTTTGGCATCAATGCTAGCAGATGAAAGCAGTTGATTCCTTTCTAGGTTGCAAGAGAAAGAACATATTGTGCAATTATGTCCTGTGCTGAATATATTGTTGGCATTCAACCAATTAATAATAGCAAGAATGAAAACAACTCTGTCTGAGATAAGAATAAGGCTTCCAATATTAGTCACGGTCTGCTTAGCTTTAGGTTGGCTTAGATAAATGTAGTAAAGACAAGGAAAACATCCCACTCCACACTTTTTGGCTAATTTAATATCTATGCTAAGTGCTTAGGTAGTAGAGTGACAGACCAAAAAAAAAATGTATGGATTGTCTGCACTGATAGATAAATAGAGTCCGTTTTAGCACAAGGAAAAAACTTTATAATTAGATGTGAATACCTGGTTTCTTGCCATCCATCACATATGCAAGTTTAGGAAATTATTTTTGTAATGAATTAGAAATGAGTAATATTTCATAATATTCACGATGTATTATACACATCCTGCCATAAATGGCTCAGTCTATTTTGACAATCCTTAGATTCATAAATGGTTTGCCTATATACAGAGGTCTTTCCTCATGCAGTACTTCTGTGCCAAAAATTTCAAACAACTTTGCAATTTTAAAACACTGGAGTCATCTCAATTTCACAAACGCGTTACAAAGTTTTCTCAACTATTGAAGTCCTACAAAAGTTCTTAGGAACAACTTTAACAATTATGTAGTCCATAAGTTGAAGAATCACACAGCACATATGAATTTTTTCTGGCTCTGTTGCACACTTATTTTAGTTATTAACTAAAAAAAGAGCTAATTTGGCATAGTATGAATTTTAAATAAAACTTTAAGTGAAAATAACAATGTATAACTGACCATATAGTTGAACCAAAAGCAGAAACCAAATAATTATACAGTAAGTCTTTAACTTGACAAGAAAGACATGAACAACGAAAAGCAAAAGATGAGAGAGGGATGGAGCAGCACTAAGAACCCAGGTTTGATCAGTGTGAGAAAATCGTTCGGGTACACAAAGCATATCAGAAAACGGAATGATTGTTGAAATATGTACAGAAGAAGCTGGTAGACAGAAGCAAGTTCCTCATTTTTTTATTATTCTGGAGAAGGAGAGAAAAACATTAAAATTGTGGAACACCAATACTTGTTCCTTTGCTTATGCAATGGTTGAGAATGGCATGGATTCTTCTTTAGGTCAGTCTGTAGCTTCTCAAGTTTGCCTGAAAAATATGGGGAGGCAAACAATCTTATCGTGAAGGTTTATGTTTATTCATAAAGATTCTCACCCAACATTCCAAAGTATATGAAGCTAAATGGTAATACCTGTGATGTTAAAATATAAGAAAAATACTACATAAACAGCTGCTTTGAAGAAAAGACGACATTATAGCAGCCATTGCTGATTTAATATCATCTTGCTTTGAAGTCCTACCATGCTTTTGTTCTTCTGTTTGCATTGGTTCTACCATGTTGTGTCTTATTGGATGTGTGATAGTATAAAGAAATTTTTTAAGGAAAATGAGATATTATAGTAGCCATTGTTCTTTTTCTGTATTTGGTTCAGAATGCCCTGTAATACTTTCATTCTTTTGAATGGTTGTATACTATTTTGTTATGTTTGATATTATTGCGTGTGAAGGTATGCTCAACTATTTCAAAAAAAAGAGATATCATGGTAGTACTGTTGATATCTGGTTGTCTTGTCATGAAGTGCTGTGATGCTTGCATTGTTTTGCTCTGACTTGCTTTGTTCTGTCCTCTTTTGTTTTATTATCTTTAAAAAATAAAAAAAGAGGGGCTGGGGATTTAGCTCAATGGCTTAAGCGCCTGCCCTGCAAGCACAAGGTTGTGAGTTCAATCCCTGGTACCAAAAAAGAAAAAAAAAAAAAAACTCCTTGTCTTGGGCCGGGGATTTAGCTCAGTGGCTTAAGCACCTGCCTGGCAAACGTAAGGTCGTGAGTCGTGAGTTCAATTCCTGGTACCAAAAAAAATTTAAAAAAAAGAAAAAAAAATTCTACAGATTATCTCTGAAGAACTCCACTTCAGATAAGTATGAGAATTTGCTTGCTGCATTGAATCCTCAGTTTATAGCTACCATCAAGACAGTAAGAGAGAAATCTTGAAATTGTATCTATATATATTTATTTTAAATATATATGTATTTATTTTAAAAGTACAAAATATTATTTATTTTTTAAATGGACAAGTAAAAAGCATGATCTCTTAAGGTACATATATATTATGGAAATCTGGGTAACACACGTTACCTCGTGTAAGTTTTGTGGTGAGAATATTTAATATCCACTCTCTATATTCTTCAAAAATACAGTATATCATCATTAGCTTTAGTCACTATGGTATATAGTAACAGCAGTCTTGAAATTTATTCTTCTAGCTAACTGCAATTTCATAGTTTTTAATTAGCAACTTCCTAGCCCAATAGTACTACTTTCAAAAGGTATTTAAATTGCTGTTACTTGATTTCACAAGGATGCCAGAAAATACCTAAGCAGTTATTTTAAATATATTTATTCACAAATTTTCTACAACTTTAGAAGATAACAAATATAATGAAAATGAAATAATCTGCTGCTTGAAATTATTCATGAATCTGAATGACTTCACATCTTTTAACTCCTGGCCTCAGGTAAACCTGTCTTTGACAATAAAAATGAATTAAATACATTTGAACAATTAGAAAAATAATGAAAAGCATTGAAGAATGACATTTGACAAAGGCAGATAAGGGAATACTGCTTGAAAAAATGAGCATTTATAGATCAGCTGCCTCTGTTGTGATATATCATAGATTATTAAGAAAATTGTACACCAGTATTGAATCACTTGCAATTAGCTTGGGGACAAAAGGAAAAGGCACTGTACCTAATTAATGATGACAATGAAAGATGTTGATTCACTAAATGATGTTTATAAATTATAAACGAGACAAAACATAAAAGGATTACAATAATCACTCGACATACATCATCTACATATACCACTAGCAAGAAAGTAATTATAGGAAGATGATTACTGAAAGAAAATCAGACCATAGTAGTAGAAAAACAGAAAGAAAAAAATTAGGTCCTGAAATGAGTTGTGAACAAGAAATAAGAGAAGAGTTCCATGAGTTGGCCTAAATTTTAGAATAACGTAGAGCCTGGTTTGGAACCCTAAACTTGGTAGTCACTAGCTATAAGAGTTGGGTCAAACTGATCAACTTTGAGTTTCAGTTTCCTCCCTCAAAATGACAGCAGGATCTATCATATTATGGGTTGATATCACAAAATGTCAGGAAGCCCTATCTAAGCACATATTATCAAGGAAAATCTGAAGTATGAAATCATTTAGAGAATAAAGCCATTTAGGCTAACTCCTAACTTAGAGTCTTGGAAATTTCTACCTTGCTCACTGTGTTTCCTTTTTATCTGACTGTATGAAAAGCAGTGGTACTTAAACATGCCAGCTTAGATGAAATAGTGTATATAGATTCTAAAAAGATGTGGAATATAGCCAGGTAGCAATGTTAATTATTATATGTAACTATAATTACTATAAACACTTTAAGTGGTACATAAAATTGTGCAACTTAAGTGAGAAAATAATTACATACTGAATAACCCACTTAATTTAAAATGTAAAAGCGATCACTTTAAAATGATTTTTAAAACACACTCATTGGTGTTTATACCATAAAGATCACTTTCATTTTAATTCTCTTTTTTTCCTGTTAAAAAGAAAAACCCACCAGGTATTATGTTTTCTTTTAATATTTTATGAACTAAAATTTGTTTTTATTAAATGATTATTTTTGCCCAGTCAGAGGAATACATTTCTCTGCTTTTAAATATTGAGGTTCTTTGGCAGGGGGTGGTGTATAACTTTAAGAAATCATATTTTAAAAGTTTTACTTGGTAGTAAATTTATAGATGGTTAAAAAAAACATCAATTTTGTTATGTTTGTAATAACACATTGCATTAATCAAAGCTTTATTCAGATAAATTGAAACTGGTTCAATTTTCACTTGTCAAGTAGAAGGATATAAATGTTGTGCAATTGTATAATTGATTTTATGATTCAAACAAGGGCTTCTTCAGTAGAGATAATTTGTCAAGCTTTATGAAAATAGTAAATGAGTATTTCCTTGGAATATGGAGAAAATTTTCATAGAAAGTTTGAACCTACATGTTTGCTTTTCTGAGGATCTGCAAAGATTTCTTTAACAAAGTACATTCCTTGAAAACTTATATTTGCAATTTAAATTCAGTACAACTCTGATACTACAGTACTTGGCTTTCATTTCTGAAAAATAAAGTCAGCGATAAAGTAAAGTGAGGTTTATGCACGAATTAAGGAGAATAATGTTTCAAAATTAATTAAATATCATGATTAATCTTACAAAAGTTCTATATATTATCTATTCTGGTTGAAGCTCACACAGTCTTGAGAACACTTGATGTGAAGAAACTGAAATAATCATTGTTAAATTTTATTTTAGGGTCACATTCATTATTGCAATAATATACAATGTTAATCAGAAGCTTTCATATACTGTTTGTAAAATTTACCCTCGCTTATCTTTCTCATTTTATTTGTAACTACATAGTTTCACTGTGACTATAATAACAATACTGGGAAAATAATAACATTCAAGGCATCAGATGAAGTCTCTGGTGATGTGATGTCACTTTCACTCTGACATTTATACTGACTTCATTTATGACAGACTGAAGGTGATGAACAGGTCCAAGCAAGAGGTCACCTTGTGGCAAGGCTAGTATACAATCTGTCAAGTGTAGGGACTGTAAGTCTGCTAATGAGGAATTAACTAGACAGAATGTTGCTGTTTGACTGTTTTCATGCACTCCAAACCTGTTAAACAATGCTAATCAGGTGTTTATTAAGTGAAACCATTATGCCAAACTTGTTTCAAACTTCACCATATGTCAGAGAGGTTGTAACATATTATTCATCCATTTTAAAGCTAGATTAATAAGAGTCATTCACCAAGCTTTTCTTTTCTTAGCTTTCAGCTATGCCTTGAAATCAAGGTTATACTAACAGTTTACATTTATTTCAATTTTTCTTCAAATAGACATGCATAATTTCATAAAACTATTTTGAGATGGTGTTTCTTGGTAAACATTCTTTTCATTTTCTTTTATATTAAAAGTAAACTTTTTAAAAAAGAAAAAATAAAACAAAATAGATTTTCATTAAAGCACAATTGCTTGAACTAATTTTTTGATAACAGGATAATTTTAAAGCTTTACTATGCAGAATTACTCGGTTTAGGCTTGAAGTGAGCACATCCACTTTCAGGTGGCTTTACCAATTGGACAAGAACAAATAACTTGAAATAAGTGCTGAACTGGGTACAATTATAGCTGAGGTGAGCTAAGGACCTTTCCAATCTAATACTCTGTGAGCTAACAACTCTACATAAAAGGACATTAACTTTGAGTTTCCTTGAAAATGTATAAAAACTCGATACTAAAATTACTTTAACATTATTCTCTTTTCCAAAACTAGTGTCAAGATTTACTTATTCAATGTAAATGTTCCTAGATCTTATAGAAGATATTCCTGTATTTATTATATGTTTTATTTTATAGTAAAATGGACTTTAAGTAAAAAGGCTTGAAATTCCACAGACAAATTGTTTACTAGTTATATGATTTTGTGAACAAATTATATACACTGCTTATCAATTATAAAATTTGATAGAAAATATTTTCACTGATTTTTGATATAACAAAGCTGTAGCTGTATAAAACAAAAATTTTAATATAAAAGTATTTTTAAATTAACGCTAATATAAAACTCATATTACTCTTAAATGTAGCTATCATACATACATATATATATATATGTATTTCTTCTTAAGTGTGTTTTAAAAGCATTTTATAATCTCTAATGTGTAAACAATATCATCTCTTCTATGGATGTAAGCATTCCCATATTCTTCTTTGTCACTATCCTCATTATTTTATACATTCTACATATTTCAATGTTTATGTCCAAATGTATTTCAGGCTGTTAAAACAGGTACTATACGTTTAAATAGATGTGTATCCATCAAAAAAATTGACAAAATAATGCATTTACTAAAGTGAGCAAATAAAATTTTATTGATAATCTACACATATAGGAGATTTAAATTCAATGTATCAGAGTCAGCTTCATTTTATTAGGTTGCTAATATTTCCTGTAATTGATTTAGAATTTCTTAGAGATACATGAAGATTTTTTCAGTTTGAAAACTAGATATCATTTTCGTTTGTCCATATAACACTCTACCTATGTCAATATCGTACTAAATATATGTGTTCTTGGAGAGTGGGAACTATGATTATGTTTATATGATCCAAGAATAACAGCTCACCTAACTTACATATTCTCTGTTTAAAGAAATGCTATCTAAGAGGGTAAGTTAATAGGCAATTTTTATAGTTGTTGGAAAAATATTTATTAGTCAATATTTAGAGTGAATAAAACAAGGTAAGAATATAGACAATGATTGCCTTTCATCTAGTATGTGTTTGGCTACAGTATAAATTAGGAATAAACTAATTTTAATTTTTAGCAGTGTCATTTTAGAATTGCTTTCTTAAAATATTGGAAATATCACTAGTAAAAATGAATTGTTTCCTATCAGCCCAGTCAAAATAGATGATTTCATGATCATGCTGTGACCTGTTTTTCTGAACTTACCCAATTTGCAACTTGCATTACTTTATACTTTCCCCTGTATGTTAGTTGTATGTATATATCTACATATTAATTAATATTTTAGTAAGTTTTTTTGAACATGTTCAATTGTTCATCATTTTATCCTATATTTTCATATCTTTATAACATATAGAATTTAGAAAATTTTCAGCTGATAATCCCCAATGAACACATTTATTCCATTGCTAGGGCTGAGTCAGTCCAGCACTCTTGGAGTAAGACTGGTGCCTGATTTCCAGAGACATCTGCTCTCTTTCCATGCTCGTTACTAATTTGAAAATTGGAACAGCCAATCTATTCTGAAAAACAATCATACAAGAAATAACTACCTAAAAATATACATATTTAAATCCCAGAATGAATATTTTTAGAAGGACGTGGAGATTAAAAGACAAATGATATAATAAGTAGTACAGTCCCCAAATTGTATCACAGGTATTTATTCTATAACAATTATACAACTCAGTGTTCATTTTCTTTTTTTCTTTTACCGGGGATCGAACTCACGACTGTACACTTGCCAGGCAGGCAGTTATGCCACTGAGCTGAATCCCCAGCTAAGTGTTCATTTCCTAGTGGGATGCTTCTAGTTCCATGGTACTCATTCTTTGGAAAGCAGTTTATTTTTAATTTCTAATACATAAGAAAATGATTTCATCAATAATGACCCCTTAAGCCATCTCACACAATTTAGGAATAATAATTGAGTACATGACTACACTCCTTATATTAACCACAACCAGCAGGAACGGTGTTTTTTTAAGCTCTTACCCTTTTCAGTCTTAAGACACAACTTTTTAGACCTGCTCAGCATCATTATATCACACATCCTATTTCCTTCTGGTTGTCTATCTTAATATACATAAGAATAGATTTACTGTTGACCTTACAATCATATTTCTGCTATTACTGACCTGAGGTTATTTCATGTAGTTTGTAGCATTCTAAGGAAGTCATAGATCTTCTAGTTTCCTCCTTCCATCTTCAGAATATTCCCTTTCAAATATAACTTTATTACATGGAAAAGTCTTCCAATATTTTATATTCCTCTATTACATGTCAACGTCTGTGTTTTAAAAATCTATTATTTTTCTGTACAAGTTATCTAAGAATATTTAATTCTTGGAGCATTATATGAGTTGGTTAGATAGAAGACATTTTAAACCCAAATAAACCAACAAGCCAATAAAAAATCTGAAATAAAAATGACCCTTAACATGACTTCTCTTAGTAAACAGTGAAGTAGAATGTGAGGCTTCCCAGAAGGAAAGAGAAATGAACTTTCCTATTTCTTATTTAACATGAGAAATTTGATAATGGAAGCAGCTTTTTCCTTGGGTGTTATGTTTTGCTTTGTGTGTCCTTTGCTGAACAGTTTTAGTTGAATTCCCTAGGAGAAATGCATTTAAAGAGAGGCAATTTCACTATCCCCAATACCATAAGAACTTTGAAACAGAGAATGTTAGAATTTGTTTTACAATGAACTATAATAATTGGATGCTCTAGAGAAATTTAACTAGAGATATTTCAACATTTAAAGATTATATACTTTTAATAAGTAGTAAATCCTCATAGATTAAAACTTATGATGGAAGTCTGTTATTATAACCAAATATGACTACAGGGATAGCAATTATATTATCATTTAAGAATATTTCTATGGATTCGAATTCTTAAATATATTCCAATCTTAATTGATGCTACACATTTATAATAAATATTAAACTTTATTGAACTTAATAGACTCTTCCCCTAACATATTGTAGTGTTGAACCATCCTACCACTTTTTAGCAAAGGCCATAGGAATAGTAATATGAAAAAAGTCACTAATTTATTTGCTTTACTATTAATATTCTTGCATTGGAGTCTGGCAATGATAAAACTTGAGCATTTTGACATTTTTTTCCAGTTCTCATTTTTCAATGTTTTTACTTTCATAGTTATGGTATCTATCATCTGTCATTGTATTTGACTTAAATGGATTTACCATCCATACTTTTATCTAATCTTACTGTCAAGATCTCATGGCCTTATCAGAAAGACTCTACATCCTGCCTCTCTCTGCGTGTATTGTCTGAGCCATGAACAAATGTGCATATATTTGTTTGTTGTGGAGTTTTCATTTTTCATTTTAAATATGTAGAATAAATACTTAAAGTATTTCATGTAAATAAAAGTGTAGCCTCTTGTTTATCATATAGACATATCTTTCTGGAAGGGTTAAAATTGATACCAACACATGATCTTGAAGTTTTCAAAATCAAATTTTTCCATAGGATGTTTAGAAATAAATTGTTCTTCAGGTTTTGGTGTGAAAGACACTCAGGTTTCAAAGTACAGTAGTTATCAATGTTTAAATTTATATTTGGAAATTTTATCAATGTTATATTCATTTAAATATATCAATGATTAAATTGAAAAATAAGCATGGCAGTTTATTTTAGTTATCATGGTTCCCATATCATTATTTAAATTATTTTTTGTACATTTATAGTGCACTGCAGTAATCTAAACACACACAAAAAAGACTAGGTTAGGTTATACAGTCAAGAATAATTTTAAATATTTTAAGCCATTAATTTTTGTGTTTATACTAATCAAGAAATTACAAATGGTGATATTAATATGGAGAAATAAGAACACTAACTTAACATTGCATTTTTCAAAAAAACTTATTGCTTAGTTTTCATCCAAAATTTTACAAAAAAGCTTCCAGTAATGCAGTTATCAATACAAATCATAAATGTTAAAAAATTGGATGAAAGCCAAATCCATCAAAAACTCCCTCCAAAAGATAACTTCTCTTCGTCCATCCCAGATGACAATGCCTTGAACATCTCTAACTTTTCCATCAGAACCATTTAGCATTACTATGCTTCTGCGCAGCTGGGACATCACTACCATTGTCAGAGCCAGGCAAACAAATTTATGATGATGTTCCTGGGAATATGGAACTAATGCAAAGGGGATTTCTCTGCAGTTCTTCATTAATATTTTATTCATTACAACAGGGGAGTTTTAAGAGTTTCCTTTTAGGCAAATTAGGTCACTGGATAAAAAATACACAGCATGGAAACACAGTGTATTACTACGTAGAACAAAAGATCTGGTTAATAAATTATGATAATGGGATTAGTCATCTGCTAAGGTTGAAAGGCGTATTTAAATATTTTGGAGTTTTCTTATGGATAATATTTTCTGTAAATTTATATTTTTCTTCATTATATTTTCATGATTATTTGCCACATTTCCTCTGAGTGTATGGAGATGATTTTTTAGATACTTTGAATCCTTTAAGATGAAAAATATCATGGAAGAAGACACAGCTTCCATATTTTAATCTCTAATTAATAATAACTAAAAGCAGCAGAAAGTAATTCAAATAAACAAACAGAATAGAGATTATTCCCATTCAGGATTTTTTCACATCAAAATTTTAAATTATTAAAGATTTTCCCCAGAAAACAAGCATGTCATTTCCCTACATATTTCCCTTCATTAGGAAATAGTTTTATCTTTTAATCATTTTTAAAAGTTTGGCAATCTGAATTGTTGATTATCCTAGGTAAGGGCATTGACACTGTTTCCCCAAAACACTGTTTTCCCCAGCCTTTCATGTTTCCCAAAATGGTCTGCTTTTTTTTTAAGCTGTTGTTTCAATATTTATTTAACATGTAGGTTCAGCAGTTTAGGAGAAAATTAAGGAAGGAAGTTCTAATTTACCTGACACAATGCTGTAAATTGGGATCCCAGAACAAAGGCCTGAGGTGCCTGTGATTCACTAAGCTCCTTGTGTAAAGGAGTGAAGTCTGGGATAGAAGAGGTGGAGGAGCTGAGCAAGGGTGATCTCCAGCTTAATTTCCTAGGAAGCTCTAGAACATGAATTGCATTTCACAACGCTCTCACGCTGAGGCAAGTGGACCTGGAACCTGCACCCCTTTGTTCATCAGTTACTACAAGCAAGCTCTGGGGAGACAGGAAAATAGTGTCTGTTTCCCCATGAGGTTCTGTTCAGGCTCAGCCTGTGGGCAAATTTCCACAGCGCAAGTGAAGGCTGTCGTTAGCAGCCAACCCCCACCACACCTGGCCATTAGTAAAGTGGTCATCTCTTTCACGGGGACCTGGAAAAAGTACCAGCAAGAGCATGACATCCATCCTTGAAATGTTAGTCCAAGATACCTTTTCTTTGTCATACTTTATAATTTACAAGATATTTTACATTAATTCTGTTATTAGACCATGAGAAGCTACTGTTAGTGGCACGAATTGTTACCATACTTTGTTTTGGGATATGCTGTAATTCAGAGAGTATGACATGGACATACGAGGTCAGCTGTAAGGACACAGTGGGTAATTAAGAGCAGGGTAAAGCCTGGCCTGTCTGCCTTCATTCTGTATATGTCTCTTATTACCTTAACATCTGGGCCAGACCTTTGCTCTACTCTGCACTTAGTCCTGTTAATTACTGCACCAGAGGACAGTCTGTCTAAAAACTAATAACAGAAAGTTTATCAGTCTTAAATTTGCCTAGGTGATCTCAAACCACTTTAAGATTAAGGGTGAAAAGAAAGAGAGAGAGAGAAAGAGAACTGAAATAGATTTCCGGTTCTGTTAGCTTTTGCAATGTCCTGTTCCAAAACCCTGGGCCTCTGGTGCAGCACCTGAAGGCCTCCTGTTATTGTCTAAGGGCTCATCTGCCTGGGATTCCCAGAGTTCCATGAGGAGACAGCTTTATGATGCTGAAACCACCTTGCTACCGTAATTTCTTCCCCTGCCCCATCAGCACACACTCTGCAAACCCCAATGCCTACCTTTGCTTTTCCTGTAAAAATGCAAAGTTCCTGTAAACCCCTTGAAGACAGGTCTTGAACCTCTATTTCTGTTCTTGCTGCGTGGCCAGCATGACTAAAGGTCCCTTCCTGCCCTTCAGCACTATTCTGCTTGATTGGCATTTTGGGACTCCCATAGTTGCCGATTTTACACTAAAACTGCAATGACAAGGGCAATACACTTGCTTTGTTCACATGACACTAAATTTGAATCCAGTCTCAATCGTATGTCAACATTATTAATATCTATTCCATTTGGCACAGTGATAATTTTCATTTATTTTAAGAATGAAAATATTGAGGACTGTGAATTCAAAAAATCTAAAGTGTCACAGAACTAATAAGTAAAACATAGGAATTGCATCCAAGTGTTCAAAAAATACACTGCTTCAGTAAGAAACATTTGTAAACTGATATATACATATAAAATACTATCTATATATTTACACTAAACATCAGAAATCACAAATTACTTCTAAAAAAGTTTTAATCATATTGTGTATCAGTATGCTATATTAGCAAAATATTGCATATTCTGTAACAAATACAAGGATGGATATGTCACAAAGGGAGCACAGTTATAATGATAAAGACAATTTAGAAAGTCTCTCTTATTGAAGTGATGATGAGAAAACTGCGTTTTCTAAATAAAATGTTGGAGGGTGCAAGGTCAGGCATTCCTAATACCTTTTATTACACCCAAAACATATGAGGTCTTCAATTTATATTTTTTGGGTTAACAATTAAAATAAGTGAATAAATGCATTTTAAACAAGCAGATGATTCAACCAAAATACAGGTATCGAACACCATGGGATATATTTGGGAACTAAGAATGAAGAAGGAGATTGAAAATGAAGAAATAAGCAGGGGTGAAATCTGGGCTGAGTGGGAGTTTTGAGGAGTTTCTCTGTATTTCGAGGCCATGATGATATGAAGTGCACAAGGAGGCAAAGAATTATTTTAGGGATAAGTTTTATACAAATCAACATGGTTGCTTTTTGGAGGCTAAAAGATGGATAATGTCATTGAAGTCAAGAATATTAGTGAATAAACTACTACCAAAATCCTGATTTAAACAAAAAGATGTGATATGAATATGTACCAACTCTCCACAATGAGTATGTACTAATAAAAATAGTTCTGGCAGAGATAACTTAATAATTTACTGGACACTAAGGAATAAGTGAAAAAAACCTGATAAATATTTGGAATCTACATGATAATTTGTTAAGTTTAAACACAAAATATGATTGATGGGGCCACAAGGATAATTGATTAGTGGCAAAAGTGTTCACTAAGTGATATCAATGCATCTGTGCATGATTCCGTCAATGTGCCTCAGTAGTGAATATGATGGGAGAGGTATACATAACCCAAGTGTACAAGATGCAAATACAGTGGTCCATCATTTGAAAGAAAACATGTGGAATAAAGTGTTACTTGATGATATGATAGTGATTTCTGATTTGAAAGTCAAGGATGCTAAATATCCATAAGAAATTTTTGTGAGGATAAATAGTCTAAAAATAATTCATTATGCATGAAAATTTAGGCTTAATGGTAATAAAAATATTTTTTTCCTAAATGAAGAAATGAACAATGTACTAACAAAAATGTTAATTCATTAGATAGGTTGCAGAAAACATATGTAGCCAACTCTTTGTATCCCCAGCTTTTGTCTTTATGGATTCAATCAACCAAAGATTGAAAGTATTAAAAAAAAATGCCTGCACTGAAGACATACTTTTTGTCATTATTTCCTAAATAACAGAGTATAACAACTATTTGTAAACCATTTATGTGTATTACGTATATAAGTAATTTTAAAAAGATTTCAACTCTGCAAGAAGATATGTGTGGGTTATATTCAAATTCCATGTCATATTAAAAACAGACATGCAAATGTATGGATTTTGGTTTCTGTTATGGTTTGGAAAGGCCTTGAAGATGTGCTCAAAAGGTTTGCGAATTAAAACTTAATCCCCATCAGGAGGTAGAAAAGAATGAAATCTTAATCTTACCTTTAGGTTTAAAAGTGGAACCTTTGGGAATGGTCAGAATTCGATATTATCAGTCTTGAGTCTCCATGTTCAGTAGCTGTATAAGAAGTAGAGAAATCAGACAAGAAACTCATTTCCTTGAATCTTGGCATTATCGACTTAATCAGCCTTCATAGTCTACCTACAGTAAGGTCAACATCAGATAAGTGCCCTGGATCTTCCACAACTGTGACCAAATAAACCTCTTTTCTTGATAAAATTATTCAGCCTCACATGTTTCATTATAGTGATACAAAAAAAGACTAATAGATTGTCTTCCAGTGTCTCTGGAACCCCATTTCCCTGGATATCAAGGGATGACTATAGCCCAGCGCCATCCACCTCAGATAATAAGCATTAACCGCAGCTATGCCCAGATTTCCCCAAGAAAGACCTCACAGTCTTTTCATCCAAATCTTTGGGAAACTATAAATAATCACTGACTTTGGAAACACACTGAAACTGGCTTGACTTTCTTAGTCTTTGCTATATTAATTTTTTATGGCAACAAAGCACAAAGACGTATTTTTTAGGAAAAGTGATAATACATTAGATGGGTTTATTAGACATATTAGATAGAGAAAAAAGAAGAGAAATTTTGTGTGCTTGGATGTATAGAATATGTTCGTTCATACATGTGTGTCTAAAATATACTTTACATACTACACATACTTAGGGTACCCCGGTGGAGGATCACTTGCAATGTACAACAAATATGATTGCAACCAATGAGTTTGGCACCAATTGAGAAGCAGTAACTCCATGGCAATGATGTGTTTTTTCAATACTTTTCTACTTCTATCGCACCTGCTGTTTTACCTGACTCCAATCATTTCAACAGTCTTTCATAAGGGAGAAACCCTAAAAAACCATGCAAGCATACCGAGTAGAGATAGTACAACCACAGGCCTTATCAATTATGCTTCCCCTGTCTCCTAAGAAAACGACCTAACTTTCAGGTGAACTGACTTTTTTGAGAAAAAAATTCCTTGCACTCAGTCTATTCTTGACAACTAGAGCACACAAGATTTAGACTATTACAAAGATAACCAAAGCTAACAGTGTTTCCTTTAATCACAATTTTCTGCTCTCCTGTAAATGTGCTTTTCATCTTAATTGTCTAGATTGATGCAGGCAAATACAAAGAACCAACCTCACAGGCCAGGTTCCTATCAGCTTTATTTAAAAATGGGCTTTATTGTCCAGCACAAAAAAGATTTGTTCAAGGGACAAGGTAAAAGGAAAGTCCCAACACAGTGAAAGTACTATTCAAAACAGTTGCAGTCTTAGTTACACAGATTACATCACATACGAAACAGAATTACAGGAACACATTATTTGGTGGAAGTGATATCAGAAACTAAGCACATGGGCTTTTGATAACATGCCTCTCCTCTTGTTCTGTGCAATAAACTTAATATTTAGCCTAGTCATTTCTACCCTTTAGATCACAGTTTGATAAAGAGCTTGTAGTAGGTTTAAATCATTGCATTATCAAATGAATTACTATGACATAATGTATAAAGAATACACATGTAAGAAAATATTTTGTATCAATAATACATAAATTATTTCACAAGTACAAGAAAATGAGACACTGTAAAAGTTTATTTTAAACAAATAGCAGTAAATGATATTAAGGAAAACCAGTCCTTCTTAGTTATGAAAACTTCCCCTTTAGTGTGTTTTAAATGTAGCAACTTTCATCTAGCTCGTACTATCTCAAGCCAAGAAGGCTTATTTTCCTTAATAAATGAAAATCTGTGAATACACTAAATTTAAGTATTTAGCAAATACCTAGAATCATATATTCCCTTTCTCCCTCTACTACTACTTCGTCTATGCTATCTCTTTTCCTTACTCATCCTAGTTTGACTGCACTTTTCTCCATACTAGGTTATCTTTGATAGAGGCTTATTTATAATAGATCTACCAGAAAATTAAGAACTTTTTTCCCTTTTCCATCAGAAAACACACAAGACTTGCTCTGATTGGGCTATATGTCCATACCTGAACTGATGACCCTAACAAAACAATTATGACTGATGGGTTAAACGTGCTCAAAGTTTGTACTAAGTCTCAGGAACAAGCACAGAATCCATTCTATCCAACTTTATAGCCAGGGACTGGGGCTTTGAAAGTTTTCCCATGGCATATCTGAAAGCAGCATACTGCAGGCAAGCAAATAACATGCATCTCAACCAGAGTCAGCAGTGTTAGAATACATTAAAAAGGCATTTTCCACACCATGGAATATCAGTGAAAAGACAATAAGAGTAAAGTGTGAAAAAATGGGGGAAATAAAACATAGTAAGTAGTCCATGATCAATGAAAAGATGATACACAGAAGCCCAGTTCAGAAGTGACTTAAAGACTTTTAAAAAGGTAGATTAGGCCAAGTCATACAGGTCCATCAGTGTCAGCCTTTAGAAAAATATGAAAGCCATTCAAAATTTGAAGATGGAATGGGTTCAACTTCATCTTTCTGTAAGGGAAACTGATCTTGGGTAACAGCCTGCATGGATTATGGTGTGGAAATTATATAAACTGGACAACAATTAAATAATATTTGACTAAGGTAACAGGAGATCTGAGTTTAAGATAGTAATAGATTATGAGAAACTCAGTAATGGTAAATACTTCTAGGAACAGAATAATTATAAAGGTGGGAGAATAAATAGCTTAAAAGCAGTCAACGATTTAAATAGGAAAATATTGGAAATCATTAGTTCAAAGTAGGAAAAAACAGATTTGAGGTAAATCAGATTTTCACTGGTGTATGATACTATTAAATTTAATAAAGTTTCTAGAACATGATTTTGGCATTCAGTTTACAATTAGAATTTTAGTGTCAATGAATTATAAAATCTAATGGTTATGAAACATTAAATCATTGAGTCATGTGCTCAGGTTACCTATAATAATGAATACTGAACCAACATAGAAGACAAGAGCCCAGTGAGGTAGCGATATAGAAATACATAATCTCTAAGAGTATCAAACACTATAGTAGTCAATTTATGTGAAAAATTATATTTAATGATAGCTACATGACTGTAAGGTAATTATTATGATGTTGTCACATTAAGATAAGGAAGTGAGGTAAGAACAATAAAGCCACTTGCCAAGTTCACACAGCCAAGGCTTGTTAATACCTAAACTGAAACACAGTTTAGCCCCAGAAGTCAATCTCTGAAACAATACTAGGATAAGTAACTGAGAAATGATTATATTTTTTTTTTTACTGGAATACCAAGGCAATCATAATGGGAAATAAAGGAGTTCATGCCTAAATCTTGTAACCTTAACTACTTCTAAGAAAACAAAATGCAATATATTAGCTAGCATTAATTTCCTACTTTTTTGAAATTCTATATTATTTCTATCTTTTATTTCATTCTTAAAATTAAAAAAAAATAAAGAAGGCAAAACAAAAGTGTATTCTTTGGAAGTCAGAACTTTGTAGAAGAGATTGATGACCCCATAATACAAAGAGGGGAAATGGCTGATGATTTTCTGTAACAAAGATACCCATTGGTTGCACTATGTGCAACATAGATAGTGATTTTTCTTCCAAAATTATTTCATATTAACCGAGGACCTAACGGTTAATTTTCTTATCTAGCTCTAAAATGTTATCTGTTAACACTAGTTCTAAAAAGCAAGCCTATGAATATTTATCTGAGCTGCTAAAACACATGTATAACAAGCCACATGTCTATTAATCAAAACATTTTTTAAAACAAAAAAAATTTCATACTGTGCTCAGCAAAGCCTGTGTACATAGGTATTTACTTATTCTGTGGGCCTTCCAAATGCGTTTTACGTAAGCATCAATAATAATGGATTTAAACAGCAGGAGAAAATAAAAATCCTATTTGAGATCAATAGAGTAAGTAATTGTGTATGTAAGAGAACATGGAGTTTGTTGGCCTTCTAAGCTACTTACAAGGAACTTATTAGGAAATTCAGTAAGATGGAATGTATAAAATATATAGACACTGGTAACTTCATTGTAAGCATTTCTAATGATATGAATTTAATTTCATTGAAGCAGAATGTTCAATCCATAAACTCCATTTGAGGTTGAATTGTAGTTGCTGTAGCTTATTGGAGCAATATGAATTTTAATATATATATATGCAATTTGGCTGAACATACACATAATGAAAACTAAGTGTTACTTTTCAAACATTATATTTCTGTGAAAATTAAAAAGTTTTTGTCATAGAGGTAGAGAGTAGAATCGTGATTCCTAGAGCCCAGGTAAATCAGTGAGGAGAGAGCAAATGTAGGGTGGAGCTGAATGGGAGTAATAATTTCTGCTGTTTTACACAGCAGCATAATTATGGGAGGCAATAATGCATTCTGTATTTCAAAATAGCTACTGGAAAGGATTTAGAATGTTCCTAACATAAAGCAATGATAAAAGATTAAGGTGACAGATATGCATTTACCATGATCTGATCATCATACATTGTTTGAATGTATGCAAATATCACTAGGACCTATAAAAATGTGTAATTGCTGTATGGCAATTTTAAAATTTCCATCTAGATGACAATGTAAGGTTCAAATATTAGAATAAAGATATTGTACTTTCTTCTCCCTTGATCTACAAAAACAAATAGCAAAAATAATTGCATAATTCAAAAATTGTCAATTGTACAAATATTTCACATAAATTATCAACAAGGCCAATAGAGTCCATATATAAACTAAGTAAGAAATGTCTTAAACTTCTGTAGAAAAAAAATCTACATCTTTGTTGATGAAAAATCTAAAGAATATATGAGTATATTAAAAATTATAAAGATGAGAACCCTAATTCATCTATCAAATCAATAATTGCCCCAATCAAATCTAGGAGCTTTTCATATAAACTGATGATATGATTTTTTTGAATTATATGTTATATAAATTTGGAGAAAAGTGATTGTCAAATTCAAACATATCTAATATGTTTCAAGCAAATAAATACATAGTTTGTAAAATATGAAAATTATATACGTATAGACATTAGTAAAATAATAACTGTAAACAGTGATATATGGAAAAATGAAATTCGTGGGATGATAAAGTATTATTTCAAGCCAAATGCAAAAGAATAGACAATGTGCTAGATTGGATCATTTATATTTTTATTTAGGAAAATAAATAATAATCTAAAGGTGTACCCATGTCTCTTTTAGTGATCAATTCTAAATTTTTAAAAAATTTAGTATCAAAACTATATGTTATAGCAAACATACAACAAACACTTCATAAATCCTTGAGTTAAAAGAGGCATCTTTTAAAGTATACTCAACTCCCTAAACCTGTAATACACATAAAGAAATACGTTAGTGAAACTGGGGGCAAAAACATTGTCACTATAATAAGTATGGAACAAAAGAAAGAACAAGGAGTCAACAGAGGAAGGAAGTGGGGTACTGCAGCACTTTAGGACTGGCCCTGTTGCTACTCCTTCCACCAAACCTGCTCTGGTCAGAAGCCCTGGACTTCTGGACTGCAGTTCTGGAATTCTGTTCTCTTAGAGGTCCTCATGGACAACTGTATTATTTCAATCCTTTTTTCTATTCTAATCTCACATCTCTAGGAATAGCTTCCACTATTGCCTTATTGAGAATATCAAGCCTGCTTTTTAAACCTCTGACTCAATTTATCTGCCTGATCAAACTTTATTTCTATTTTATATAATTATTTTATTGCCTTTCATATTACAATTGAGGCTTAGTAGCCCATGAGTTTTGTTGTTTTTCTATTGTATCCTAAAATTCAACAATTCCTGTCACAAATGGGGAATTTGAATGTCAAATAAAAATAGAGTAATAGTTAAATAAAAATGACATATAAAGATACCTGACATGAGCAAAGAGCCTGCCGTCCTGGTAAGTGGCTGTGATCTGGCAAGCTGTGGCCACCCCAGGGCAAGAAGCAAGAAGCAACAGCGTTTCCTGAGATCTGCACCATGTTGGAACTTAGGGCGCTGAGCAAACCAGCAACCAGCCTGCCAAGAGAGACCCTGGTGCCTCGGGACCTGCACCATGCGGTTGACTCGGGGTGCCAAACATCTCATGCTGCCCCCATCCCATCCTCCCCCCACTTAGCAAGTGGGAGCCAGTGAACTACACATCTTGTGAAAAGTTTGGCTATGATATTTAGTATGAGCTCCCCATATGCAAAGATATGGACAACCATTTGGAAGAAAACAAGAGACAAAAAGACAGATAGTTAAGATCCCAGGTTGCCTAGCTTTGAAATTTATGCTTTCTTATGTCCCGTTCTGTTCTGTTTTGTTGTGTTTAATTTTACCCCCTTTAAAATAAAAAAACAATTTTTAAAAAGATACCTGACAAGTTGTCATGCAATATTGTGCTTAATGATTAATTCTTTATCATTTATTTCCATCTCTACTCCACAGGATTTTGATCTAATAAATAACAAATGCTGGTACTCAGAAAGTATAGTTGAATTGTTATATATACTGTATTATATTTACTCTTTATAAGTTTTATTTAATATAATATTGCAATAAGAAAGAATTGCCATATGCTTTGATTTATTCTTGGATCATAAGGAAAGAAAAACATTTCATGCTAATTGAGAATCATGTTGAGAAATACAGCAATTTTGCTGCTTTTATAATTTACATAAGCACTTTCTAAATGTATTTATGTAGTTTTTTCTAGGGTTATCAGCAGAAAATATAGAAAGTCAGAAAATGAGAAACAGGTACCATCCTTGATTTTTTTGGTGCTTATCACTAATGGGTATCATGCTAACTACACAAATTCTAGACAAGAAACTTGAAAGATGAACTAGTCACACATAAACTATATTTCTCTTATTAATTAATAAACATCATGCTGGTATCTGGTGATAATGTACTAATAAGAGAAATTAATACATTTATACTGACAGTCAAAGTAATTGTTGCTGTATAGTAGAAAATGATATATTGTACATTGATTGCTCAGCAATCTTCTAAATAAAAAAAGAAAAAGCTAATTACTTTAGTAGATAACTGAAGATGATAAGATTAAACAAGGTAATTATATGGCTTTGAATAATGACTTATTTTAATGAAAGTAAGTTAAGAAAGAAATATTCAATTTTAATAATTACAACACATTCCTAATATGTTTCCCTGTCCTTAACCTATTTAAAGGAAGCTTAGGTAGAAATGGCAAGCATTATTAAACAGAAATATATAATACAGTTCCTCAAAGGATGCAAGGAAAGCAAAATTTTCAAGGATTTTTGCTATCAGGAAGCTGAGATTTAAATTTATTAAGCAAACTTGTTAGGAAAATAGCAAAATTTTTTAAAGTTCTTATGTTGTCTAATAGCAAAATTTAAAAGAAAAGGAGTATTACTTCATAAATTTTTGTTTTAATCTAAGAGAAGTAAAATTATATGAGCTTTTCAAAGATCAATATTCATTTTTATAAACATTATTTCAATGAAATTTTATAGACAAAAATTTTTATAGACATAATTAAAATCTGGAAATATTTATATCATTTTTAAAACATTTCAAATTATTGTTTTCCTTATATGAAAATTTTGGAATGGATATAGGAAACCACATAGCTACAGATTTTGATCTCTTTTGTTGTTTCATATCTTTTGTTGTTTCCATTAATATTTGGCTATATTTTTACATGAGAATTTTTTTTTAATTTAAAAGAGAATAAAACAAAAGGGGGCAGTACAGAGCAGATCAGAAGACGACAACATAGGCAACACAGTACTTTACATTAAGTCAACTGGACATCAACAGTATCTAATGCCATATCTCTTACTCTGCTATAGTTGAGCATAGTTTTAATTACAATACTATCAAACATAACACAATAGTATAAAGCCATGCATATAGTGAAAGAATTACAGGGCTTTCTGAACCGAATAACAGAAAATGATCAATGGGTATTGTAATATCTCATTTTTGATAAAAAAGAAAAAAATTTGTTTGAACTATCACACATATTCAAATTCCAATGAGACACAATGTGGCAGACAGAACCAATGGTAATAAAACAAAAAAAAAGCATGGTAGGACTTCTAAGAAGGATAATATTAAATCAGCAATAGCTGTCATAATGTTTTCTTCAAAACAGCTGTTCATATCATCACATATGATATAGTCAAACAAAACAGGATAACACCATTCCAACTGATGATTTAAAACTTTGAAAGACTTCGAAGCTATGAGATGGGG
>PVJX010006201.1:0-57263 GCA_004027295.1 Dolichotis patagonum
ACTGTTTGAATGTCTACTTTACATGCTTTAACTTTGTAATTTGAACAACTATTTCCAAGAAGTCAGTATGTAATTAGTCAAGTAATAATTTCTTAGGTTTTATTGTTGTACTTTTCCTTTTTTCCTTGGAATACTGTATGATTGCTACCCTTTATTCTGTTTTATTTTGTTTTGTTTTTTCCTCTTTAAATAAAATTATAAAAAAAAGAAAAAAAAATCTGAAATAGCATTCAAATGCAATATACAAAAATGATTAATGCCACCCTGCAAATATATTGTCCCCAGTATTCTAAAGAAAAAAAAAAGTTATATTCTCCTATTGCTTCCCTTTTACCCTTTGTAGTCCAGAATGTTAAGATTTGTCATTTCTGAATGTAAAATGTGAAAATGGAGGTACGCAGTGTTGGCCACTTAATTTGCAAGGCCCAGTGCAAAATAAAAACATAGAGCCCTTTGTTCCTAATGCCATAATTAAGAGCGTAGTTAAAGGTATTTCTCTTTCTTCTTCAATCTTTCTTTGTACATGCTGTGCTGTTATTTTCAGTTTAATGTCATATGCCTGGAGCCCACTTTGGAACTCTGCCACACCAAGTCATCTTGAACTGGGAGTGGGGAAGTCAGCCTCACAGTGATGGGCAACCAAAGGTGCTCTCAGTACCTGGATGGGGGTGGGAGGCAGAGAGGTTCATCCTTCCACATTGTGTTGTCTGGTAGCTTCTGCCATGCCTCACCCAGTACATCACTGGGAAGTATGCTCCCTGAATTTGTATGCAAACACATGCCAGGCATGGAAGCTGGCTATGGTTACCAGACAAGAGTCGGAGGAAAGAAGCTGGGTAGAATCTAGGAGGTCAAATGTGGGAGAACTGGCAGCTGAGAAGCTGTCCAAGGAAGCAAAAGGAGGTTTCAGCAAAGGAGGGCTGCAGAAACTTGTCGTAAGCCCTCACTGCTTGCTTCATTTCTGCAAAACATAAACATGCACCAATAAACCATAAACCTGTAAAACATAACCTTTAAAACGCTTGAGAATTTCCTGATTTTTGGCCAAATGGCATAAAACCTCAAGCACAGAGCTCTTGTGAGCGTGAGATCCTGCGCAGCTGCTCTGGCCACACACAGCAGAGTTAGTCCTAGTTGGAGGAGAGTGAGCTCATATCATGCTTCCTCCAAAGGCAAGACTCCTCCGTGGGGCATAGTCCCATCTTCTGACCACTGCATCTCTGAACTATGGGCGATCTGGGAAAGGGTCTAATTCCTTCTGGATCTACTTCTTTGAAGGAATTGCTGTTCTAGTTGCATTCTTCAACTCAACTTCAATTGTGCTGTAATTAAGGTAAATGTTCATTATCTTCTTTGAAATGGTTTATAGATCTACCGAGGCTGAAGAGCTGCTGGGGGCTTTCTCTGTGCTTACAATGATGTTTTATTAACAAGTTAAGCAAAAACACATAGGGCATTCATTGCATTTTCATTCACAGTGTTACTTTGACTTTTAAAAAGGGAAGGGTAAGGGCCAGGGATATAAAGCAGTGGCACAGTACATGCCTGGCAAGCACAAGGTTGTAAGTTCAATTCCTGGTTAAAAAAAGAAAAGAAAAGAAAAGAAAGAAAGAAAAGTGATAAGGATAGAACTGGGGGTATAATTCAGTGGTACAGAACTTGAGAAAAGCCCTGGGTTTGATCCCTAGTATTCTGCCCCACCCCTCAAGAATAAAATAGAGCTAGAGAGGTGAGGAGGCCTTTTCTTCTTCTTCTTCTTCTTCTTCTTCTTCTTCTTCTTCTTCTTCTTTCTTCTTCTTCTTCTTCTTCTTCTTCTTCTTCTTCTTCTTCTTCTTCTTCTTCTTCTTCTTCTTCTTCGGGTTGATTTCTCCTCCTCCTCCTCCTCCTCCTCTTCCTTCTTCTTCTTCTAACAAGTATTTACTGGTAGATCTAGCAACACTAAGCCTGAGGCCTTCTCTTTTCAGGAGACAGGAGACACCAAAGCAAGTTTCTTTTGATAACTGGCTCAAGAATTCCTTAAGATTACTGTCAAGGAAAAAACTTTTTTAAATCACTTGGGGTGGAGGGAGAGATGCAAATTTTGCTGGTTTAAGCATCCAAAGTTACTAGGGCTGGGCATAAGCATTCAAAGTTATTAGAGCTGGGCATAGAGCTCAGTGACAGAGCTCTTGCTTAACATGTGTGAGGCCCTGGACTCTTGCCCCAGCACTGTGAGAAAGAAAAAGAGAAAGGAAAAAGGAAGAGAGGGAAGGAGAGGGAAAGGGAGATGGAGTGAGTTGACTAAACTGGTGAGCATGAGACAAGGAGAGAGGAAAGTAGAAAATAAAAGGTAGACGGATTCTCAGTGAGATAACAGAGGCTCTGCACTCTGGTGATCTTTCCCTGGAGACCTGGATTCACCAGATACGGGATGATTTCTTTCTGCAGTAAAAACGCAGCATAGTAGCTTAAAAATCAAACCCATCACACTTTTCATTACCTGTAATTCTTGTCCTATAGCCTCATTGCTTCAGGGAAAACCCAAAGCTGAGAACAAAGAAGTCTTTGCTTAGTTTTGACACTCAAAATAGACTTAAAAGAAAGCTCAGTAGAAATAGAAACCACAATCGGAAAGCAAGATTGTCACTTGCTAGAGCCAGCCTAACTGAGAAAGATAAAGGAGAAAGAGGAAAAGATTTAGATTCTAAGACACAAAGAAACTACATTTCAGAGGACTAAGGACTAACGTGGCTCAGGCTATGCCACTCCAGAATTTGCCACTTTGGCATAATGATTATTTTAAGCTGGAGGGAACTGAGAATCAACACTTACAGTTCTCTGCCCTCCTCTTGTCTAACTAAAAGCAGAGCATAAATTACCCTGGTGACAGTTTCTCCTTATCCCATACAAGGAAGAGCAGAGTGGCTCATCCCTGGAGGCTGACATGGCACTGAGTTGCATAAACAACCCTTACAAAACAACTCTTCTCATCACCCATTAGCTTCTCCATACATTCCCTAGTCACTTCTCTACAGTTGAAGCCCAAACCTCCCTTCCTGTGTTAAAATCAGGCATCAGCTCCCAAATTTAATTGCAACTTTGAGTTTTGCTTCTTTTCTATGAACTCCTATGCATAAAAAATATTAATAAAAATTATGGGTTTTTCCTATCAGGCTTTTGTTAGTAAGGTCTTTGGGTCCTTAACCTGAGAACTGAAGATAAATTACTTCCTCCTGACAGTTTCTAGCTGTGGAGTGATAATCAGGAAAACTGTTTCCTGATCTAAAGGAAAGGAAAGGAAAGGAAAGGAAAGGAAAGGAAAGGAAAGGAAAGGAAAGGAAAGGAAAGGAAAGGAGAGACAAATAATTTAGCTATGAATGTGGTATTTCCCCATTCAAAGATGAGCTCTAGAAGATGAGAAATAGTGATGGTGGATTAGAAAGGACCCAATTGACAAAAAGTACTTATACCTTTCTATTCAAAGAGTTGGGTGTGACTGCCTCACAAACCCTGTGTCAATTAATCAGACACATACCTGGTATTTCCAAATGCAGATCCTCTGCTATGCACCTAAATACTTAAGACCTCAGTGAAACTCTATTGTCCCGTTGTTATACTTTACATCTAGATGTCCCCTAAAGCTTCATGTGCTCAAATAGGCGAGGCTTTCAGGAGGTGATTGGACCATTGGGGTGCTATCCTTACCTGAATTAGTCCACTGATGAGTTGGCTTATAGCTAAATGTGCTGTTAGGAAGTAGAGCCTTGTGATAAGGGGTGGATCACTGGGGACGTGAAAAGTCTATCTCCTTCCTCTGCTCTTCCCTTCTCCCTCTGCTTCCTGGCTGTCCTGAGGTCAGCAGTTATTTGTCCGCCTGCTCCTGCACCATGCTGTGCTGCCTTGGGGTTGACTGTGGACTGACTTATGGACTGAAATCCACTAGCTTCACACACACAATATACAAGAGAATAAGCCTGTACCCAACTAAACCTTTCCCTGAATTTAGATAGCTGCTGGTGACAGCAGAGGGAGGAAAATGCCTTATGAGCCTAAATCAGGCAGTGTAGTGGTTGAGTGAGTGTGTCAATTTGAGACTCTTAGAAGCTTAACTAAATGGATTTAGCAACTCTACACCCTAGGGTGTAGAAGACCCACCCTAGGGTGGCTCATCACCTGGAGGTATAAAAGGGAAGGAGGAAGGACAATGCATTCCATTCTTGGGAGAAGCTCCAGTCTTTACCTTTGGTTGGACCTAGTCTCCTGGCTTCCAGCATAGACCCTTCAGCTTTCCCACACAGACTCTTCAGCCTTCCATCATAGAGCCTTCAGCCTTCTGTCGCAGACCCATCAGCCTGCTGGTGTGGACTTGCAGGAGACACTAGGGTGAACTCCAGACCTTGGATTGAATCCTTCGGCCTCCAGCGTGTAGACACCCTCTGCACACTTCCTCATCTGACCCTGTGGCTGACCATCGTAAGCCAGTCTTGTCATTTCCTATACATTTGTATATCTCATGTTATATCTGTTTTCTCTAGTAAATCCCTGACTAATACAGGTACAGTCTGAAGTTTGAATTGGCTACTTGAATGTGAATTCAATATTTACCTGAAAGAGAGTAAATCTGAAATCAAATTAGTTAACAACAAATTATTTTTTATTTTGCCACCAGTAGAAATAAGGACTTATAAAAAGTTGGATTTAGTCAAGAAATGATAAGGAAAATTAAAATTTGGCCCATCAGTCATAAAAATCTAAGAGTGGGAGTCATGTGGGACTATTGTGGACTAATGAAGAAATTGAACACATTGATACAAGTGTCCTCCAAAACAATGTGTGGGAGGACTTTGCACCTTCACAGGGTGCTGTGTAAGTACAAAGCAACTTCATCCAAATTTTGACAGACAGGATGGCCTTGAGTCACTGTAAAAAAGAGTATATAACACCTGTCAGGAACATCGCCTGTGCTGTGTCTCCTCAGGCTCTGAATGTCTAGCAGGTGATTCACATCACTGTTCTACAAGCTTCTCAAATCTGTCTTCAAAATTAACCTTTACGTCCTCCTTGTTGCACACTAACATGGAAATTCATTACTAGGATCTTTCTATTATCCTTGAGGATGCCCTTATTCTTTCTTTCTTGGACAACCATCTTAGCTCCTGCATCTTCTCCCGTCTCTGTTGCTATAAACCATTGTCTATCTTAAAACTAAAATTTAACTACTTCATTATGAAAAATTCTTATGGAAAGGTCCTCAAAACTTGTTGAACAATGTTCTCTAGTGATAGAATAAAGAAGAAATTCAGCCTCTATTCTTAGTTCTGGGCACAGGGTTAAACTCTTGGAAGATCCTACATGATTAAAGGTGATAAAAGCAAGGTGGGGACCAATGCAGAGCAACAGCAACCATGCCCACCCACCAACTCCAAACCACTTCCGTGTTTCGCTTCCCATATGTGTACACCTATGTTAATAGCAGCACAATTCATAGTAACTAAATCTTGGAAGCAGCCTATATGCCCATCAACAGATGACTGAATAAAGAAAACACAGTATTTATATACAATGGAATACTGTTCTGCCATAACAAACGATTAGCTGAAGTCATTTGTAGGGAAATGGAAGCATCTTGAGACTATAATGTTAAGTGAAATAAACCAGACACACAAGCTGAAATATCACATGGTTTTAAAAGCCTAAAATATATAAAGAGCAAAATAAAGGAAAGACAGTAAGAACTAGGGAGATAGGTTTTTTTTTTTTTTTTTTTCCATATAGGAAGGAGATGAGGAGACGGGGAGGGGAGAGAAGGGACTACAAAAAGCATTAAGATGTGCCCTACACATGTACCAACACTCCATAAGAAATGTAATCATTATGTATTGGAAACATGTACTAATAAAAATAAAAACTGGGGCAAAAAGGTGACAAGAGCAACTTGTGTTGTGATGAGATCATTCTTTGTGGGTCCTTGTGAAGATAGGGTTGAGTGTGTGCAGCTTTTTTGAACCTTAGAGATTTACAATGACATTTTTTTGCTTGTGTAATAACACTTATGGAAACATTGGAAGTGGGCACACCCAGTATGTTACCAACTGTGTTGGGGGGTTTTTGTTGTTTTTTGGAACCAGGAATCAAACCGGGGCCTTGTGCTTGTCAGGCAAGCACTGTGCTGCTGAGCTACATATACCCCTGACTCCTGAAAGTAATTTTAAGAAAGGCCTTGACTGCAGCCTCTGATTCCTACACCTGGACGCGCATGAACCATGGTGGACCTTAGCCTCTTCCAAGGGCTGAGACCGCTGATCTCATTGTAGATGGGAATGTTTGATTGGGTTTCTGCCAGCTCCCTCCGAGGGATCTCACTGAAACAAATAAGAATTATATTTTACAGGGTTGGTTTTGAGGATCACAAAATAGATAATGATTTGCAGAACAGCCAAACTGTGCCTAGTACACAGCTTTGAGCACATGAGCTGGGTTCACTCCTTGTCCCTGAGAAGAAACATTTTAAATGAGGGATTTCCTCCCCAATGTAAGGAGACAGATGCTGTGCTGGGCCATGAGATGAAATATTGGGTTCACAGTCCTGTCCTGAGGTACACATAGGGGGAGCCCATGCCCTTAGCCAGTAGTCCAGATTGCCTCCACATCTACTCCCTTTTTTGGTCCAAACCATCTCTGATCTTGGGCAGCCCATACCCCTTGTTTTTAGTACCCTAACAGGGAAACCTGAGACACCTGAGAGTTTTGGAGGGCTACTCTAAAACTGAGTCTGGGATAACAGCTATCAACCAGATGATGTTGGGCAAACCAGGTCCAGTGGCTCCTAGACTCACCAGGTTTGTGGAGGCCAGCACTGCTGCTGATGGTGCTACTTTATGCTTGGGTCCAAACCTGCTCTTTCATTTTCCTACTGGCCTTTGCACAGGAAATTTGCATTTCTTCTAGCAGCATGCAAACTCTCATCTCAGAAATCTGCCTCTACTGCTTGAAAGATTCTGTTTCTCTTTAACTCATTATCCCAGACTGTAGCAAGAACAATACCTGTTTTGTTTTTACCATTAGGCTGCTGTGATGGGGAATAGCAGACATTGTAAACCTAGAGGGCTAAGGAACTCAGCATTGCCCTCCTAACCTACAAACATACCCAAGCCAGCATTACCAGGGATGAGTCCATGCCTTGGACCTCAACAGGGGAGCCCTGACGCCCTCAAAGCCTACTATCACCAAGCTTAGAGATGCACGGTTCTCAACAGCCAAGGGTTTAATAATAGGTGCTTTTTATGAATGTGTGGTGTGCCTGTTTAACCTTCATATGACAAAAAACTGAAGTTCATGAAGGTTTAGAAAGCTTCCAAGGTTATCTAGGGAAGTAGAAAAGCTAGTGTTGGTACCCAGATCTGTTTGGACTTCAGTAACTTTACTTCTTCTTGGGTTCTGTTTCTATGTATGTGTGGATGAGGTATTCCCCATCACAGTAGCCTAATGGTAAAAACAAAACAGGTATTGTTCTTGCTACAGTCTGGGATAATGAGTTAAAGACAATGTTAGGCAAATTTTGTTAAAAGGTATGTATTCACTTTAACTTGAACAAAGATACAATTTATGAGACCTGCCATTTTGAAGCTATTACTGCTTAAAATGTATGTTTAAAAATAATCAACTTTGTGAAAATATTAAAGCAGTAAAGAACATAGCCCTCTTGAACAGGGATAAATGCGGAGTGCAGTCCTCATTTTGGTTTCCAGTACTCAAGCTGTGACCAGCCACTGTGCAGTGCCAGGGTGACCTTGTACCTATCACTTGCACAGCTGTCTTCTGCTTCCTGTGAGCTGTGCCCTTAGTCCATTAAGATTTGTTCTAAATCCAGAAAACTCATGATGCAGTAACTATATAGCTCAGTCTGAAGTAGACTGAAAACAAAAAGAATCCCAGAACAACAGCTATTATAATAGTATAATTATGTATGAATTAACGGGGGCTACTGATTTGGGCTCTGCCAAGTCTACTGTATTTATTGAGTACCTGAAGTCTTCCAATCAGCCACTGCACTACTCTGAGATCAAATTATGAAACAGTAAATATTGGCATTGTTTTTTAAAGAATGTTATATTCTTGATTGCCAAACACTCCCATTTGATCTGCATTTTGTCTTTCAAGTCTTCTAAAAATAGGTACTTCATAAACAGTAGCAACTTCGTGGATCTTTCTTCTAAGGCATACAAAATTAACTGAAAACACACATACCTGTTCTTTTCACACTGAAGTACATACAAGTAGCATGTGACTAACCATGGATCTTCCTAATCTTATTTTATTATCTAGAAGGGAGTAAAGATTTTTGTATTACAATGAATTATGAAATTAAAATGTACTTTATGACCATTTATGATGAAATATAGATCAAAGAGTTTCAAAGTTATAACTGAATTTTTTGAAAAACTTTTATTAACAAAGAGTTTCAAAGTTATAACTGAATTTTTTGAAAAACTTTTATTAACAAAAAATATCCCAAATGCAGATTTTTCCATTATTGAATTTCAGCCTTAACTCCAGGAAGCCAGTTAGCCTCAGGCCTTATCTGTGCAGAATCCCATTTCCTCAAGCCTATGAGGAAGGTGAAATTGTGCAGACAAAAATGTGTTAATGAATGCAACTCTCCCCAAGAAAGTGGATTCCTAGAGATCTTCTGGAAGAGTTACCCTAGAACCCAAAGCTGCAGTTCAAAATGCAGAATTCTGAACTAATGGCTCATAAGAGAAAAAAAATATCATCCAGGGGCTCCAACATCCTCAAACCAAATCACAATGTTGCTACGAAGGGCTGGACAGCATTACTGTACCCATGGTCTCCTGCACCCTTTCTTCTGCTCTGATTTTCTACAGATTCTGTTACTTTAGCTTGATAAAATATTCCAAGTGGTCTGCTTCCTGCCATCTTATCAACTTTGCAGGTATTTTACTACTTCAGTAAATTACACCAATATTCACATAGCTTTTCTCCTATCAACAAAGCCAGCACCTATTTATTAGCAATGTGCTATAGCCTGGAACAAAGAAATTATAATTGCACTCCCATTTCCTACTATAATTAGCTTACAATATCTTAAACGTGCCAGCATACCACACTCTGCCTACCACCTGGTGGTCAATACACAGTTTCTAAGTTGGATTAACCCCTTAATTTTCATTTAAATAATTACTGTACTTCAGCAAAACTAATTACCTCTCCCACTTCCTATGTAAAGTGTTTCTGAATGCAGTAATATCACTTTGAGAGTCACACACAAGATCTGCTTAGCTTACGGTAATCAACATTCAAGGTGCGTTACTCTGTGCTAAGCCCTTATTATTTAAAGTCCACAGACTTAACTCATGAACCCCCTGGGAGGCAAGCAGGCATCACTCCTATATTACAGATGGTGGCTTAGGTAACTTGCCTATGGTCACACAGCCACCTATGGTCTTCTACAGTGCCTCTTTCTTCTTCTAGATGTTAGTCGACTGGCCATGTTCTGGTTCCACAAATTACGTGTATGCTTATATTGCTGGCATTACACAGAATGCACTATATAAAAGCATTAACATACTCCGTAAGCTTTGAAATGACACATCAAATAGCTTATTAAAGATAAAAACTACTGACATATTTGTAAAGAATCAAAATGACAAGTAATAAAATTTAATCCTCATCTCTTCTAACTGCAATCATCTGGGAAAGCAAATTTATTTTTCTGGAACTTTATTCCACAACTGTGAAGGAAGTCTCCCTACTGTGTGATGGAATTAAAGTGAGGTGTAAACCCTTTCCCTGGGGCATTTTAATCTTTTCCTTTTGGGGGGGCACTTTTCTTCTCTCAGAGATGACCAATCTAAACTGCTAACTGCCCAAAGAGTACTGGTAAGAAATGTCACATTTAAGGCTTTAAGGTACTACCTTTCAGTTTTCTGCAGCTATAGAGAATCCTCAAGCACAATCTTTGCTGAGCTCATCTATGAGTTTCAGCATTGAAAATGCAAATTTATCACTAACATATTTCAATTTAGAAACTGAAATTCAGAGAAAGTCATAAAAAATTCAATTCAATAAAATTTATTGAGTGCCTATAATGTGCATGGACTTTTATTAAGACACTGAAATTCAGGCATAAAACAGACAGAGATCCCTGGCCTGAGGTACCTTATAATCTAGTTAGTATTATACAGATTAAAAACAGTGGACAGACAAGTTCCATGTTAATGCTGTTATCAACCAGAGTCAACATTAAAGACCTGTGATTAGGTAATCTAAAATGACATCTAATCCTAAAATCATTTATAAAATGTATTTGGCCTTAGAATCCACAGCACTTCAAACAAGGTAAATTCCACTGCAGAAAAAAAAAGTCACAAAAATAAAAACACACTGAAACACTCAGGGGCACAATTAATGATTTTTGTTACTTTGGATCTTTTGTTTTCTTCTTATTATGGTCCGAAGCCTCCGTAATACCAATTTATCAGACAGAAGCATGTCATCTTGTTGTTCTAGGTAACTCAGTAAATTTTCAGTCCATTCAAGTGCAGCTTTATGGCTAATATGCTTCTCAGAATTCAACTCTGCTTTTTTAGTCTTACAGGAAGGCTTTCGCTCAGCAGCCTTGGGATGGTCCTCAGCACCTTCACTGTCTGTCAGCACCTGACAGCTCGAGTCGTTACTCTGGGAGTCAAACCACTGATCAATATTCTCAATGTCAACGTGTTCACAGTCTTCTGTATTCTGTAAAACTGTTGCTAAGTTAGCTGCTAAAATGGCTCCTTCATCAATGTTCATGACTGAATTTTCTTCATTGCCAGGGAAAAGTTTTCTCCATGCTTTGGTTATGGTACTTGCTTTTATCATGTTCCAAGCCCTAGATACCTCATAAATTGCATCCAACACTGTCAAGTTCTTCCAAAACATTTTTGGTTCAGTTCCTTCATCCATATACTTCTGAAGAAGTCCTGCTCGGTAGTATCTTTTTACTGTGGTTAAAACTCCCTGGCTCATTGGTTGAATCAGACTTGTGACATTTGCTGGCAAATATTTCACAATTATTCTGCCATCATCTGAACTCAACAGTTCTTCATTTGGATGTGCTGGGGGGAAATCTAAAAGAAGAACTGCTTTCTCTAGAAGACCTTTGGATCTCAAATGCTTCTGTACCTGTGGCACAAAACATTTATCAAACCACTGTCTGAAAACAGATTGCTCTATCCATGCACCTTTTTGACTGAAGTAAGTGACAGGAAGGTTTGAAAGGTCAGTTCCTTTGAATGCACGGGGTTTTTTTGCTTTCCCCACAACACAAAGATTAAGTTTGTGTAAACCTGTGGCATTTGCACAACACATTATAATGATTCTCTCTCTGCTTGACCTATACTCAGCAGTATTTCGCTCAGTGTCAAGAACTAATGTCCTCGATGGTAGACATTTCCAGAACAACCCAGTTTGATCAGCACCATAAATTTGCTCTGGTTGTAGATTCTCTCTCTCTACAAATTCCTGAAAGTTACCGCAAAATTCACTCGCAGCAGTTTCATCTCCTTTTAATTTTGTACCTTTCCCAGCAGCCTTTGGGATACCATGGCGCTGTTTGAATCGAGTAAGCCAGCCAGATGATGCATTAAAATCACCTTCCATCCCCAAAGCATCAAAAAAGAACTTCGCTTGTTTTGCACAAATAGTTCCAGACACTGGAATTCCATCTGTCTTCTGTTGGTTGAACCACTCTATCATCACTCTATCAAGTTCCTCATAGGTTGACGACTTCATAGACTTACGTTTGGATACACCACTCGTGGGATCTGAGCTGTTTGCATAGTTTATAATCCTTTCTTTGTTCTTTTTAATATCACGAACTGTTGACTCCCCAATTCCATATACCACAGAAAGTTTTTTGAAAGAGATGCCTTCCTCAAGTTTCTTAATAATGTCAAGTTTGTCTTTAATTGTCAATACCACACGCTTACGTTTCCCCAACATTTTAAGTGTCTAATATTTCAAGTGATTACTACAATAAGATAATTAACAACTCAAGATCTGAATAGAAGCTAGAAAATGGACTTTAAGATTGTTCCTCTGTGCCCTGCTATTTAGTATGATGTCTGATTTGAAGATACAGTCTAAAAGAGTCTCTTCAATTGGATTTTAAAACTCACATACTTCCTACAAAAAGGAATAGCATCAATTAACCCCATCTTTTTTTCTTCTTCCTCATATACAGTGTTTTTAAAACTTGAAATCTTATTAAAGGCTAGAACTGAACCACTACTACACTGCTAAGATCTCTAAAATGGTCCTATTGTATACTCTGCCATGATTGCAGGTAAGGTTCTTTGCTAAAACCAGGAAGACTCAGGTTGAGTATTTGGGGACATTTGCAGAAAAAGAGTTTAAATCAAGAAAAGACTTGCAAACTTGACATATAGGAAAATATGAGAAAACTTAATTCCTTATGTTATTTTTGTCAGGAAGTGAACTGTGAGGAATGCTATCTCTTCTAAGCAAAGGACTAGTATAAATTGCACAGGAAAGTGCTTAGGAAAATCATAATAAGCAAGCTAAGGTGAGCTGAACAAAAGTGAGAGGTGCAAAGGAAGTGAAAGTGGACAGGCAGGAAGCTACTTGAACGCAACACAAACTTGTACCTAATGGATTTTGCTACTGGAAAGAAGAACGGTGGGCAAGAAGTGATGTCACATGATTAAAGAAAGCACCGAAAAACTTCACAGGTGGAAATCAGGACCCAAGGCAGAGACTATGGGTGAAGAAGGCACGGTGAAGATGTTACAATAATCCTGGAGAAAGCTGATCCTCCAGGGTCCAACGGAAGTAATTCTGTTGGGCTGTCTAGGTACTTGGAGCCTCTGAAACCTAAAAAAAAATACCAAAAACATTTTATTTTCAGTATTAGTGTCAGAGGCATTACCCATATCTACCCTGCAACTATGTTGAGAAAACGAGCGCCTCCAACCAATTGTGATGGCTAAACACGATAAATAATGCTTCTAAGGATTATTTGGGGACCAAAGGGGACCTGGATCGCCTACCTCCTCAAATTAAGAGGTCAGAGAGAAGCCGTGTGAGCGAGGGCCTGCCCGCTGGGCGAGCTGCGGTGCGCGGGCTGCTCTCCTCCGGCGACGGACCCGGGTTCCGCCCGGACGCCGGCGACCAGGGTGTCACCGCCTCAGCCGGACGGCCAGCGAGCGGCTGGGCGAAGAGGACGCGGGTCCGCCAGCTGCGGGCATCGCTTCCCGCCTGGCAGCTCAGCGGCCGGACCGCACGGAGAGCTAATGGAGGCTCCCGGGGGACGCTGACACCGGAGGCGCGGCGGCAGCAGCAGCGACGGGAGCGCGTCGCGCCGGAGCCGGAAGGCGGGGGATTAGCGAGCACGCGCGCGCCCCGCAGGCGCATTGGGCCGGCGAGGGGGCGGGGCTGCGCGCGGCGGGGGCGGGGCTACTCGAGCAGTGGGCGGGGCGCTCGAGGCGCATGGGCGGGGTTGCAGGCTCTGCTGCGTCGGGATGCGGGACGCTTCCATGGCCGGTAGCGGGCGCTACAGGCTCGCCGCGTGTCTGCGTTTTCCAGGAGGTCGGGTCTGCGGGCTGGAGTCCTCCTCTCCCCGAGGTAATAAAGCTGGCGCTGCGGGCGGGCCAGTGAAGAGGAAAGGCAGCGCACGTGGAGCGTGTTTACAAACACCGCGGCTGTAGCCCGGCGGGAGAAGGGCGGGCTGGCGAGCGTCCCTGGAGACCGAGCCTTTTGGAGCTCTCGGCCCGGGATCAGGCGGCCTGGCGCGGCGCAGTCCAGCTCACTGTGCCTCACCCGTGCCGGAGTCCGGGCGTCACGGGGACACCTGTCGTGCCCGTTCGCCGAGGAAACGCTGGCTCTGGTTTTCTTTTTCTCGCTTTTTTCCTCCTCCTCTTCCACATTCTTTGCCTCTCTCTTTTGAAAGTTGGAATAGTCTTTTTGTTATGTTTTCAAACGTGCGAACACAAGCACAAACAGCATCTAACCGCTTGAGCCCACAGAAACGGAGCGCCTCCTCAGGTCTCTGACGAGGCAGCCTTGCTGCGGGCATCTTGGAGCTCACACACCAAAACAGACCCCAGCATTCACGCAGCAGAAGAGAGATGTGGAATGCAGACCTTTGCTCTGACCCTCACGCCTTCAGACTGCACAGATGCCTTCCCCGGATCCGCAGCCCTCCATTCTCTGGCCTTGCTAGAAAGTCTGATTTCCTTGCTCTGAGATTTTAAGTGCCTTTTCATGAACATTTTTCCCCCAACGGGAGATCCCTCCCCTTAACGCCTGCTGCTGTGTGGCTTTCAAACGACCCAGTCCCTTCCTGGCAGTTTTGGTTGAGTCGTCTGGTGAAAATACAATTGCGGGATAGTTTCAAGTAACTTTTTAAAATTTTCTCTAATTTTGCAAGGCGCGTGGAACACTTGTATCTGATCATTTCTCCTGAGAGGAGACTCCTGATTCTAACAAGCCGGCAGTCCTGTGGGAAGGAGGCGGCCTGCAGCCAGGTGCAGCTGCTTTCCCTTCACCCTCCTGGGGTCACTCCGTCTCTGGTGTGTAAATAACAATCCTGCCTCTTCTTTCCCACTGTCCCTGGGGTGTGCTCTTTGCATGTATCCATGATTTCCCCGATTTGCGTCTTGTAGCTATTCCCTTTTCGTCACGGTGTGCAGATTTCCGCATCTCTTGATTTTTCTCAAAACAGCACTTCACTCAAGAGGACCGTTGTAGTTTAAGTAGGCAGTTAGTAAGACTTTAACCAAGGCAGCAGTCCTTTTTACACAGCATTGTTTCCTCTGGTAAACTTTCTCCTTTGCTAAAGGGAGGGGTTGGTAATTGTGATTTAAGAGTAGGAGAGATGGAACGAGGGGGACAAAATAGAATGTTAAGAATATTCTTAGGGTGTGGAGCCATTCTGTTGGACCCTGGAAGGGTAGTTACATTTCATCACTCATTTGTCCAAACGCACAGCGTGTGCACCCCTAAGAGAGAACCTTAATGGAATGTGACTGGTGGTGACATTGGTTACCTTTCAGGTGTTACCACAACTGCCTGGCTCTTGCTGGGGTGCTGATGAGGAAGGGGTATGTGGGAAATCGCTACATCTCCCCCCTCAATTTTGCTGTGAACTTAAAGCAGCTATGTGAAAAAGCCTCTTAGCTAACCATGGTGGTGTGCACCTGTAGTTCTAGTTACTCAAGAGGCTGAAGCAAGAGAATTGCTTGGTGGCAGCCTAGCAACATAGACTCTATCTACAAAGATAGTTACAAAAAATTAGAATGCTGTCCATCCTATCATTTGTATTATTAAGGTCCTAGTTGGCCACAGGAAATTTTTTTATCGTCAGTTTATCTCTGACTCACGACCTCCATCTTACTACCTTAGCCTTTTTTTTTTTTTAAATCTCGGCGTCCTCCTCTCCTTCCATTTCAGATGCTTGTGAAGACTTCAGGATTCCTTTGACTTTATTAGTGGAGCAATTTTGTACTTTTTTTTTCCTAATTGCCCTTACTGTGCATTAGGATTTATTCTCTAATTGAAAGCCAACATTTCACTTCTTGGAGAATTCTGCCACTAGTATTCCTTTCCTTCCACATACACACAGTCTCTCTGATCCCCATCCCCACTCCTTGCTGGGAATTCAATCCAGGAACTTGCTGGGCAGTTGGTACACCACAAAGCTATAGTGCCAGCTCTCTCTCAGTCCTTTTACCAGCACTGTGACCTAAATGTTACTTCTGTTTGCTGCATAAAAAAGGCTTAAAATTATATGAATATTAATGTATGTGGCAGAGCAGATTCAAACCTAGGTCATTATACCTTCACCACCATCCTCTACCTACACTGTCACAACAGAAGTTGTTTCAGTCAAAGATCTGAAAAGAAAATGTGATTGCTTGTTCCTGTATAAGTAAAGTTGTCATTTATTAAATAGAATATTTAGCACTAACCTGCCTAAAAGGCATTGTAGTCACAAGGGCACTTTAGTCTGCAGCGGTGTTCACCAGACAGCATTTTGTTTGTTGAAAGTGGGTTTCCTGAAAACTACTCCAAATCACCTGAGTGTAGCTGTGTTTCTCATCATCATAAGTTCTGCATATTCTTTTCTATTGAGATAATATCAATGACCATACATTGTATGGATTCATTATTGTTATTCTATGTGCATAACAGTTTTGTGATAGGGCATGACACCTCTAGAAGTTCTTGATGCTAAGGAAATGCTTTTCTGGTTTTTTATTTGTATTTTCCTTTTTAATTAAAAAAATTTCAAAATCATAGAGTAACAATAATTAATACACTTCATATCATTTCCAGAGTCATTACTCAGGGTACAAGATATAACAACATAAGATATTGTCCAAACAATATTAGCACAAACCTTCCTTTTCAGTGAACTAAAAGAAACTAGCAGTGTAATTATCTTAACTATTATATATATATATATATATATATATATATATATAATATTTCCTTTTACCTTCCTTCCTTTCCCCTTTGCCCCATCACTTCCCTTTTTTTGGTCAGTTTCTTTCCCTTTTATAAAATCTACTGCACATTTCAGGTCCTATTTACTCATTCAGCTTCTCAAAGTAGTGTGACTATAAGATGTTTACACATATGGGTCTGATTTATTTCACTTAATTAGTCTTGAGTTGCATCCATTTACCTGTAAAAAGCCTTGAGTTTATCCTTCTTTATAGCTGAGTAGCATTCCATTATATAAAAATACCACATCATCTTTATCCATTTCTCAGTTGATGGGCATTTGGGTTGTTTCCAAGATTTGCCTATTGCAAATTGTACTGCTCTAAATATGGGTGCACATACATAACTGTGATATGATGTTTTCAGTTCTTCTGGAAAAATGCCCAGAAGTAGAATAGCTAGGTCAAATGGACTTATAATCCTAGATTTTTGAGGAACTTCCAGACTGATTTCCACAGTAGCTGCACCAGTCTACATTCCTTCCAACAATGGAAAAGAGTTCTTTTTCCCCATAGCCCCTCCAGCATATATCATTGGTTGATTTCTTGATTTTTGTCATTCTTTCTGGAGTAAGATGGAATCTTAGCATTGTTTTAATTTGCATTTCTCTAATGACTACTGATGCTGAACATTTTTTCATATATTTGCCATCTGTGTTTCTTCATCTAAAAAATACGTATTCATCTCAGATGCCCATTTTTGGATTGGGTCTTTGACTTTTGGAAGTCTTTTGTCTGAGGGACAGTTGACTAAGATTTCTTCCCAATTCATGGGTTTTCTTTGCACTCTGCTGGAAATTTCTTTTGACATGCAAAAACATTTTAATAAGATGAGACCCCAGTTGTTAATTCTGGGAAATATTTCCTGTGCAGTTTGATTTTTGTTTATGAATTCTCTGCCTACCCCTATGTCTTCAAAATTTACACCTACTTTGTCTTCCAGGAGATTTAGTGTTTCTGTTTTAATTTTTAGACATCTGAATCATTTTGACTTTATTTTAGTGCATGGTGATAGACATGGGTTTAGTATTACTCTTTGACATGTGGAGAGCCAGTTTTTCCAGCACCCTTATTAAAGAGGCTGTCTTTATTCTAGTGAACATGTTTGGCCCCTTTGTCAAAGATGAGGTGGCTGAGTGTGTTTGTAGTTGTGACTGTATCTTCTAATGTATTCTATTGATCTTTAGGTCTGTTTTTATGCCAGTTCCATGCTGATTTTATCACAGTAGCTTTGTAGAATAATTTCAAGTCAGAATTGCGATGTCATGTAACTTAGCTTTGTTGCCCAGAATAGCCTTTGTATTCTAAGTCTCTTCTGGTTCCAGATAGTCATCTCCTCTAGAGTGAGACAGAATCTCAGTGTTGTTTAATTTGTATCATTTGGATGACTATTGATGTTGAACATTATTTCATATATTTATTTGCTGTTTGTGTTCATCTAAAATGCCCATTTTTTGATTGAGTCTTTGAATTTGGGGGTCCTGACTTTTTTCAATTCTTTATATGTTCTGGATGTAAGTCCTTTGACAACTGCATATAATTTTTCCCCACTGTGGGTTGTCTTTTCACTCTGTTGGTGACTTCTTTTGTTGTGCAAAAGCTTTTTAGTAAGGTGAGATCCCATTTGTTGATTTTTGTAGTATTTCTTGGCTGGTCTGGGTTTTCTTCATGAAGTCTCTGCCTCCACCTATGTTTTCAAGATTTCTACCTATTTTCTCTTACAGTAAATTTAGTGTTTCTGTTTTGATATTTAGATCTTTGATCCATTTTTTACTTTAATTCATGGTGATAGGCATTGTGTTTGGAGTTGCATCTGTTCTGTTCCAGTAATTTTTAGATCTGGGTTTTTTTTTTTTTTTCCCGATACCATACTGATTTTATCTCAGTAGCTTTTTAGTATAATTTCAATTCAGGAATTGTGATGACCCCCGACTTGTCTTTGTTGCCTAGAATTTCTTTTACTATTGGAAGTCTCTTCAGGTTCCAAATGAATTTTAGGAGTATTTTCTCTAGTTTTTTGGGGAATGCTAATGGTATTTGGATTGGGATTGCATTCAATCTGTATAACAATATTGAAAGTATGGTTATTTTCACTATGTTCATTCTTTCTATCCATGAGCAAGGGATATCTTTCCATTTTCTGATATTCTCTTTAATCTCCTTTTTCATAGTACTGTAATTTTAATGTATAGATCTTTTATTTCCTTTGTTAGATTGATTCCTAAGTATTTCATTTTTGCTGTTGATTTTTGAGTGTTGACTTTGTATCCAGCTGTACTACTGAATTTGGTTATTAAATCTAGAAGTTTTTTGGTTGTATTTTTGGAGGCTTCTATATAGAGTATCATGTCATTTGCAAATAATGATAATTTAACTATTTCCTTTCCTATCCTTTTTATTTTTATTTCTTTCTCATTTAATTGCTCTGGTTAATGTTTCTAGAACTATACTGAATGGGAGTGGTGATAGTGGACATCCTTGTCTTATTCCTGATTTTAGGTTGAAAGCTTTTAATTTGTAAACATTTAGTTAACAGTTAAACATTTACTTAACAGTTTGTCATAAATGGCTTTTATCAGACTGAGATAAATACCATGTATTCCAATTTTCTGTAGGGTTTTGATCATGAATGAATGTTGGACTTTGTCAAATTTTTCTTCATCTGTTGAGATGATCTGTAATTTTTGTCTTTTGTTCAGTTAATTTGTTGGTTCATGTGTGTTGAACCATCCCATAATCCCTGCAATGAATCCTACTTGGTCATGGTGTTTAATCTTCTTGATGATTTGCTGCATTCTGTTTACCAGTATCTTATTAAGGAATTTTGAATCTATGTTCATTAAGGAGATTGGCCTATAGTTTTCTTTTTTGGTTGGGTTCATCTCTGGATTTGGAATCAGGGTAATACTTGCTTCCAGTAATGATTTTGGAACTGTTGCCTCCATTTCAATTTCCTTAAAAAGGTCCAACATTATTGACATTAGTTCATCTCTAAATTTCTTTTAGAATTCAACAGTGGATCTGTAAGGACCTTGGCTTTTTTTTTCTTTGTAAGTTTTTAATTACATTTTCAATTTCATTGATTGATATAGGGTTATTTAGAATCTATATCTTCTTGATTTAGCTTTGGCAATTTGATTGTGTCTAGGACTCTTTTTTCTGTGTTTTCCTTCTTATTAGAGTATGGGTCCTCAAAGTAAGTATTGATGATCTTCTGGATTTCTGTAAGATCTCTTGTGATTTTTTTTCCCCCTTTCATTCCTAATTGCTTGAATTTGTATTTTTTTTCTTTCCTCTTTTGATGAGGTTGGCCAATGGTTTATCAATTTTATTTATTCTTTCAAAGAACCAACCTTTCAATTCATTGATTCTTTGTCTATTTAATTAGTCTCAATTGCATTAATTTCTACTCTTATCATTATAATATCCTCCCTCATATGAGCTTTAGCTTTAATTTGTTCTTCTTTTTCTAGAAGTTTGAGGTTCAACATTAGGTTATTTACTTGAGCTCATTCTATTTTCCTGATATTAGAGTTCATCACTATAAATTTCCTTCATAGGACTGCTTTCATTGTATTCCATAAGTTCTGGTATTTTTTGGCATTATTATTTAATTGTACATACTGTTTAATTTCATCTTTAATTTTCTCTGTGACCCACTGGCTGTTCAGAAGGGTATTGTTTAATTTTCATGTTAATGGAGCTTTTGTGATTTCTTTTTTCACTGATTTCCAGTTTCATTGTGTAATAGAGAGTATGTATGGGATGATTTCAATTCCTCTATATTTACTTAAGCATGTTTTATGGGCTAATATATGGTCTATTTTGGCAAATACACCATGTGACGCTGCAAGGAATATGTTTTCTGATGTTGCAGGGTGGAACACTCTATAGACATGTAGTAAGTCCATTTGTTCAAAAGTTTGGTTCAGTTCTAATAAGTCATTGTTGATTTTTTTTGTTTAGTAGATCTATTTGTGTGTACGACTAGGGTATTAAGGTCCCCCCACTACAATTGCATTATTGCTTATTTGATTTTTCATGTCTCTTAATATTTGTTTTATGTAGTTTGGTGCATCAGTATTTGGTGCATATATATTTTTGATTGTTATCTCTTCCTCTTAGAGTTTTCCCTTAACAAGTATGTAATGACCTTTCTATCTTTTGATCAGTTTTGGCTTAAAGTTTACATTGTCTGAAGATAGAATAGCTACCACTGCTTTTTCCTGGGTTTCTGTGGCATGGAATATTTTTTCCATCTTTGACTTTTAGTTTATGAATTTCTTTTTGGGTTAAATGTGTTTCTTAAATGCAGCATATTGTTGGATCTTGCTTCTTGATCCATTCTGCCAGTCTGTGTCTTTTGATGGGTATATTGAGACCCTTTACATTGATGGTTATAAGTGATATGTGTTGTCTTGTCTTTGTCATGTTGTTTTCCTGCTGTTGGTTCTCTGATTTTCCCCTCTGTTTTATTGCTTACCCTGCCTGGTAGTTTCTGTTATTGTGCTCATAATTGTGGTCATTTTTATCTTCGTCTAGAATATCTTTCAGTACTCTTTATAGGGTTGGTTTGGTGTTCACAAATTTCTTCTGTTCTTTGACATGGAAATTTCTTTTTTTTTCCATTGATTTTAAAGAATAGTTTTTGCAGGGTGCATCAATCTCGGTTGAAAATTGTTTTCGTTTAGAGCTTGAAATATCTCACTCCAACCTCTCCTTGATTTGAGAGTTTATACTGACAAGTCTGCTGTGATTCTGGGAGTGGGGGTTGGGGCTTTTTACGGAGGAGTCTGTTGTGATTCTGATGGGCTTTGTTTTATAGGTGATTTTTTTTTTCCTCTTGTGCTTTTAGTATTTTATTCTTGTGTTGGATTTCTGGAATCTTTTTCATATACCTTGGTGTAGATTTATTTTGGTTATGGGTGCTTTTGTGTTGTCTCCAGCTTTTTCTTTGACTCCAGTCAATCTTACATTGTTCTTTGCTTCCTCTTGTAGCTTTGGATTGATTTTTCATGGTCTCTTGGAATTTTTAAAGATATCTGTCTTTTCCTGGTCGCTAGTCACAATCTTGTCTTGTAGATCTGATATCCTATCCTTACTTTCATTCAATCTGCTGCATATACTTTCAATGGAGTTTTTAATCTCCTGGATTTCTATTTGGATCTGTTTCAATGATTCCATTTCTTTCTTATTTTGGACGTTCATAGTTTTCATTGTTTTCCTAAGCTCTTCTATCTTTTTTATCTGTGTCTACTTTAATATTCATTTTGATCTTTTGTTTTCATCTTAGACATTATTTTTTATAGCCTCTTCCATTTGTTTTTTTCACTTCTGCTGCTATCATTTCAAAAAGTTCCAGTGTTTGGCTTCTGATTTCCTCTTTTTGTGCTCTGGACTTGTCTTTTGTCAGTTGAGCATTTGGGTTTGCATTTTACTTCTTCATCTTGTTATTTTTTAAAATTTTATTTTGTTTTCTGTGTTGATGCTTGCAGATTTCTTATGTTAGATAAGCTTAATCCTTGGTATCAAGGTTTTCCTGGGAAATGTCTGTTCCTCAGGATGTCTTCTAGATGTAGGTGGTTCTTGGCTTTTATGTCTATCCCAGGAACCTACCTTCCTAATATATTAAGATCGTAAAGTTGTTATATATTTGACTCAGTACCCATTCCTTCGATACTGGACTATGGTGATGGTTATGACCCCTTACAATCACAGTGGGGAGAAAAACTGATTGTAACCAGTATGACATACCAGTTAAAGTAGTACAGTTAGCAATAACCTTAGACGCAAGCACAGCCTGGTTACTGACAAACTGTGGTAACTATTAACCTGATACCTTTAACCACATGAGCAAATTCTACATTTATATAACAGAATCCCATATTTACCAGAAACTTGTATGCAGTGATATTTCCCTTAGTGGAATGATTTTTCCCTGCTGGGGTGGAGGTGTTTAAAGGAATAGAGTGTAGAATGAAAGATGAATGAGGTTAGATATAGTAGGAACAAGGCTGGAGGGTAGAGAGTGACCCTCCAACTTTTGGGTAATTGTAGGGCATGAGGGAAGGGCTGGAAGAGAAAGCCTAGGATGATTGATGTGAACCTTAAGGAGAAGAGATGATATTTACTTGCATGAAAGTATCATAAAATCAGGGGAGGTAGTTGACAAAAGGGAGGAAGAGGACAAGTAGAAGTAAAACGAAGGAAAGTAAGTCATGAAAAAAGTAAGTCATAAAAGAATGAGAGAAGAAACCCCAGGAAACAAAACAAACACAAACAGAAAAGTAAAACGAACAAAATAGAACAGGGAAAACAAAAATAAAAACATCAACCCAGCCAGATATAAAGAGGAAAACCAATCAGACAGAAAAAGGTAAAAGTAAAATTCCTCTAGTGTCTATAGTTCTGTGCTAGGTTCAAGTAAGATGACAGAAAATGTTTACTCTAGCCAAATTTGCAGGTGGATTTGTCCTGGGTATGAGTCTGGTCTTAGCCTCTGGATTTGGGACTTGGGATTAATCTTCTGTGGCTGGAGTTCTCACCAGCCTTTTAGGGAAGGATAAAAGGTGAGGGCCAGCTCTGCTGGCCGACTTTTATTCCACGTGTCTTTGTGCTCAAGCACTACACTGGTTCACCTAACTTACCAGCTGTTGGTTCATGTTCTTACTGCTGCTTCAGACTTCTCCAGGCCATCATTCCCACGATCCCATTATGTGCTCCCCAACCACGGCCATACTGTGTCACTGGCAATCCTCCTAGCCTGCCCATGGTCCTCTGGATGAAAGGAGAAGTCCTCACAGCTCCATTTCCATTTCCATTGACTCTTATTTCCTTGGAGATTTTTGGTTCTTGATATTGAATTACCTATCCTAATGTGTTTAGATGAAAACAGGAAGTTTTTATCGTGATACTATTATTCCAAATGTGTTATCCCTATTTAATATCAGATAGTATTTGTTTCTATTAATAGTAAAAAATATTCACTGCCAATTGAAAATCAATGGTTTGCGCAAAAACCACTTACTGCCATCTGCTTTCAGACTTATAAAACATTTAGGGACATTTTCCAACTAAAGTGTAATTTTTATTTATTTTTGGTACTGGGCATCAAACTCATGACCTTGCCAGGCAGGTGCTGTGCCACTGAGCTATATTCCCAGCCCAGTTTTTCTTTTGAAGTGTGTTTTGTGTTTTGGGGAAAGCAGGATATGAGCCAGTTCGAAACAGTAAAATAAGGGCTAATTCATTAAAGCAACTTTCATTTGTAAGATCTTTTACTTTGTATTTATAAGCAAAAGTCTAAATTATTTTTAATACATGCATCCTTTTGAATGGTAAAAGTAGGAGCACTTTTCCACTGAAAGTTTCCAGACACAAGCAAAAGGTCAGATTACATAATGGAAAATCCCAAATTATTTTTGGAAAGTTGATAACTTATAATATTGGAAAGCAGTGAATTCTATAACTCTTTCCTTTAACTTTTAATGGATACCTAAAAAATATAAAAAGCATACATATCCCTGATAAGGGAGTTCTGTGCCATATTTCAGTACATGTCTACATTATGTAATTTTAAGTCAGGATGAACATGTCTGTCTCCTCATTTACCAGTTCTTTGTGTTGAAAATATTTAAAATCATTTCATCTAGTTCTTTTAGATACATAGCACATAACCATTATTTATAGTCTCTCTACTATCTGAGTGTACCTACCCTTCCTACCTGCCAGCCCCTGACACTCCCTCATCTCTGGTAATCACCATTCTACTCAACTTCTATGTGATCAGCTATTTTAGATTCCGGCTGTGAGTGAGATCACACAGCATTCATCTTTCTACACCTGGCTTATTTTACTTAACCATAGTGATCTCCAGTTCCAATGGTGTCTCAGGATTTTCGTTGTTTCCGACACTTGGCTACAGAGTGCGGTTGCTTCTTTGACATACTAATTGTTTTTTCCCTTTGGCCTATACCCAGTAACTGAATGACTGGATCATGTGATAGTTCTACTTTTAACTTTTTGAGGATTTCCCTACTATTTCCATAGTGACTGTCCTAATTTACGGTTCCACCAGTGATGTGCAAGGATTGCCCTTTCTTCAACATCCTTGCTAGCACTTTTAATCTTTTACCTTTTTGATAATAACCATTCTTACTAGGTTATATCTCATTGTCTTATGATTTGCATTTCCCTAGTGGCTAATAAAGTAGATTTTTTTTATATATACTTGTTGGTCATTTGTATGTCTCCTCTTGAGAAATACCTGTTTAGATCTAATGTCCATTTTAAAATTTATTTTTATTTTTTAATTTTTTCCTATTTTTGAATTTTTCCTATTGAGCTTTTAGACTTCCTTATATATTCTCAGTGTTAATACCTTGTCACATGCTTAATTTGTCCAAAAGTTCCTTGTCTGTTCTAGTGTAAAACAGCACATCTCCTAAGTTTTCTTCTAGTAGTTTCATAGTTTCAGGTCTTACATCTAAGTCTTTCAATCATTTTTTGTAACTGGTGAGACAAGATGATTTAGGTTCATGCTTCTCCATGTGGATACCAGTTTTTCTAGTACCCTCAGGTACTCAGCATTTGTAGAAAAACAGCTGAAAAATTCCACTAACAATTTTCAGTCATCTCTGATTTATTTTGTCTTTTTCTTCACTGTTCTAGTTAAAGAATTGTCAGTTTTATCTTTTTGAAGAACCAACTGTTTCATCAATCTTTTTATTATATTTCTGGTCTCTATTTCATTTACTTCTGCTTTGATCTTTACTATTCTTTCCCTTGTACAAGTTTTGGATTTAGCTCTCATTTTTCTAGTTCCCTGAGATACACTGACAGGTCGCTTGAGATCTTTCTCCTTTCTTTGATAGTATGCATTGATTTCTATGAAGTTTCCTCATAGTACTGATTTTGCTGTAACCCTTAGATTTTGTTATATTGTGTTTCTATTTTCATTTTGTTCTTGAAAGAGTCTTAAAGTCTTTGAGTCATACAGATGCCCAGTAAGGACTTTCAATTTAGTTTCATTTTCTGTTTTCTAATTCGCTGGTGGTAGGTTTTTAGATGGCTGGTAATACAGGCAAAGATGAGAATGAGTTTCTAGGAGAATAGAAAAAAGTTTGTACGGTCAAAAATGTAGTTTTCGTTGTAGAAGTCTTTCATTAGTTAAGTAAATAGACCTAAGTATTTAATTTATTGATGCTATTGTGAATGATATTATTTTCCTAAAAGTTTTTTCAGTGAGTTCATTATTAGTGTACGGGACTGCGATGGATTTTTGTATGTTTATTTTGTATCCTGCTACACAGCTGAATTTGGCTATCAATTCTAGGAGACTTTTGGTAGAATTTTTTAAGTAAGTAAAGGATCATGTCATCTTCAAATAATGATATTTTGACTTTGTTCTTTCTAATGCATATTCATTTTCTTTCTTTTGGCTGATTTTTCTAGCTAATGTTTTAAGCACTATGTTGAGCAGCAGTTGTGATAATCATCCTCCTGATCCATCCTCCAGCCATCTTGTTCCTGATTTTAGAGGAAAGGCTTTCAGTTTTTACCCATTTGATGATTTTGGTAGTAAATTGGTCATAAATGGCTTTTATCATATTGAGATAAAGACCTATACTTATTTCCTTCGGGGTTTTTATCATAGATACTGGATTTTGTCAAAGATACTCTCTCCATCTACTGAGATGATCATGTGCTGTTTGTCCTTGCTTCTGTTTATGTGATGAATTACATGTATTGATTTGCTTATGTTGAACCATTCACGTATCACTGGGATGAAACCTTTTAGTCATTGTGTATGTTCTTTTTTGATGATTTATTGCATTTTATCCCACAGTTTCTTGTTAAGGATTTTTGCATGTAACTTCATGAGAGAAATTTGCCAGTAGGGTTTTTTTTTATGTTTATTTGTTTGTTTTGGTTGGATCCTTGTCTGGTTTTAGGATCAAAATAATGTTACCTTCTAATAATGATTTTGGAATTACTCCTTCCCTCTCAATTTCATTAAAAAGTTTGAGGAATATTGGTGTTAGACCTTCCCTAAAGTTCTTGTAGAATTCAAGTGTGACTACTTCAGGTCCTGCACTTTTTCTTAATTGGAAATTTTTTCCATTACTGTTTCATGGATTCATTATTGGATTGTCCAAGATTTTTAAGTCTTCTTGATTCAGCTTTGTCAGTTCATTTATATCTAGGAATCTCATTTCTTTTGAGTTCTACAGTTATTTGGCCTACATGTTTGTGAAGTAGTTGCTAGTAAGTTTCTGAATGTTAGCAGTATCTGTTGTGATTTCACCATTGTCATTTCCAATTGCATTAATTTGTGTCTTTTGTTTGCTAAAATTTGGCTATTTTATTTATTCAAAGAACTATCTTTTTGTTTCACTGACTACTTTTAGTCTTTATTTCATTAATTTCTCCTCTGGTATTTGTAATTTTCCTCCTTGAACAATCCCTAGGTTCAGATTGTTCTTGTTTTTCTAAGACCTTGAGATGTACCTTTAGGTTATGTATTTGAGCTCATTCTGTTTTTCTGATGTAGGCATTCACAGCTATAAACTTTCCTTGTATGACTGCTTTCATTGCATCTCATAAATTCTGATATGTTATACCGACATAATCATTTAATTCTAGGAATTGTTGTAATTCTTGCTTAATTTCCTGTGTGATCCATTGATTATTCAGTAGTGTTACGTTTAATTTCTATATATTTGGATAGTTTTGTGCTTTCTTTTGCAAATGATTTATAGTTTCATTGTGCTGTGATCTGTTAGTAAGTGTGGTAAAATTTTGATTCCTGTTCATTTGCTTAGGTATGCTTTATTCATTAGTATGTGGTATATTTTGGGGAAAGTATCATGTGACGCCAAAAAGAATGTGTGTGGCCATACTTGTGTTTGTGTGGGAAAGATGGCCATATTTGTATCCATTACCTAATGTGGAGTTGCCAAACCAAAACAAAATTTTGTCAAATGCTTCTGTTTGTAAACCAAATTTTTCACAAGCAAAAGTGTTCATGAACCAATGTACCATTGTATAGTTATTAAGTCCATTTGTTTGGTTCAACTCTGATTTTTCTGCCTTGATGTTTTGTTGACTATAGTATTTATGATATTGGAGTGTTGAGAACCCCCCCCATAACTGTACTGATGTTTATCTGATCTTTTATGCCCATCAGAGTTTGTTTTATGAAGTTGTATAGAGTGTGGTTTCATGCATATATGTTTGTAATTGTCATCTTGTCTGGTTGAATAGTTCTGTTAACCAATATATAATGCCCTTCCTTGCTTTTCTAATCAGCTTTGGTTCAAAATCCATTCTGAAAATAGAGTAGTTCTGATTCTTACTTTCAGGTTTCCATTGCATAGAATATTGTTTTCCATTTTTTGACTTTTAGTCTGTGAATCTTTTGTATGCTAAATATGTTGGAGTTTACTGGCTGATCCATTCTGCTAATCTGTGTCTTTTGATGGGTGAGTTAAGTCCATTTACATTGATAGTTATAATCAATAGATACTGTCATTATACCTGTCATTTATTAATTTTCTGTTGCCATTTTGCTTTCTTTCCCGTTAACTTAATTTCTACCTCTACCTGAAATATGCATTTTACTAGACCTTTTGAAATTGCTTCCTTATCTCCTTCTAGAATATTCTTGAGAGTTTTTTGAAGTGTCCAGTGGGCATGAATTTCTTTAAATTTCTTTATTTGGAAGTATCTTACTTCTCTCAATTTTCAGGATGTAACAGTCAGGGTTGGAGGTGGTTTTCAGAGCTTTAAGCACATCATCTCATGCTCTTTATTCCTTTAAGATTGTCAAGAAATTTGTTGTAATTCTTATAGGTTTTCCTTTATAAGTGATTCATTGCTTTTCTCTACCAGCCCCTAAGCTTCTGTTCCTGTGTTATACTTCTGGTATTTTAATTATTTTTTTTCTGATAATGACTACTGAGGGTTCTATATGCTTCATTTACCTGTACGTTGAATTCTTTTTCCATACCTGGAAAGTTTTCTAATATTATTTAGTAAACAGGTTTGGTTTTGTTTATTGTTGTGGGTTTTTTGTTTTTTTGTTTTTGTTTTTGCCTTTTGTGGTATCTTATTTATTTTACTAATTCCAGTTACTCTTACATTAAACCTCTTTGAGTCATCTAGAAGGTGTTGGATCCATTTTCATGTTCCCCAGTCTCAGTGGGAGGGTGGCACTTTCATCCTGAAGCAAAACCTACCTTCTTGGTGTGGTCTCTTCTTAAATCTGGTGATTGTTGGTTGTCAGCTTAATTGCCCTGTGCTTTAGAGAACCCAGGGACTAGAGGCAGGAGCATGCCTGATTCCTCCTGGGTCTGGTGTAGTGCAGAAGGTTTTCTTTTTATTAATAATATAATCTACAATATTTACGTAGGCTTGCAGTCCCTGTGCCACCCATAAGTCATTATGAATTGGGTTCTTATTTTTAGAAAGTCAAAATAATTGCTTCAAGAATTTAAATTTATGATAAAGATATAGTTCAGTGGTGCAGTATTTGTGTCTTAGTTTCTTATTGCTGGGACAAATTACTGGACGCTCACAAGTTTAAGGTGGAAAGGTTTATTTCTTACTGCTGGGACGAAATACTGGACACTCACAAGTTTATGGAGGAAAGGTTTATTTAAGCTCTCAGTTTGTGGTGATTTCAGTCCACAGTTGGCTGGCTCCAAAGGAAGGCAACATGGCAGAGGGACATAATAGAGAAGAAACAGTCCATGGTGTGGCAGACAAGTAGGTAAATAGTCACCAGTACCCATTCCCTCCAAATTGAAATACAATCATATGGGTCATCGCAGACTTTCTGAAACCCAGTGGTATAGTTCTACAAGAGGAATGCTAGTGAGGTCCTGAATTTTTAAAATGCATATGAGAACAGAGGAAATGGGTTTTAAAATTTTTTCAAAAATAGAGTGAATAGGCAGTGGTGATTTTCTTGGAAGGTTTAAGGAAGCCAGAGGGAGCCACAGCCACCTTCAGGAGAAATACATGAAAATGATCCTAGTATGCACTCTTCACTGAAATTTTCTCCCATCCCGTATCTGACTTTGAAAATTCTATCTAAACCAAAGTATAACTTTCTGCTCAACACATTGCATTTTCCAATCAATTCCTTCTGTTAGTAGTTTAACCATATAATAAATAGTGTGGGATAGTTGTTTTTATAACTTAACTATAAAGATATAATAACAATAGTTATTTTTATAACTTTTAAAAATATTTAAATGAAAATCAAATGTTTTATCAAATTAATAAAATACTAATCTAAAATTGTATTCCTGTGAAGTTTCTACTAAGGTATAATCACTTAAGTAATAGTTTTATAAACTCTGAAGCTGCCAGAGTAAAGAACAATAGGTATTAAAGTAACTGTGTTGATTGCTACCAACAGTAATTCCTAAATAGTACATGGCCATTTAGGTCACTATTCAGGTGACATGAAGTGACCAAATAGAATGGCTTCATAGGGTTTGTGACTTGTGCTTTAAAATTGTACACACGTTTCACAGTTCAAATAGTACACCATTTCCTGAACCCATTTTGCCATAATTTCTAGAATAGTCATGGACACACATAGTGAATTTTATAAGTGCTTATGATACTAAAACTTTAAATTATACCAAGGCTAGTACAGAAATAACTGACACTATTTTTGAAAGAAAATGCAGGTGTTTTCAAGTTTATCAGATCAGATGTAAGGGTGATCATAACAGAAATAGTGTTTCCTATTCCAAAGTCAACTTTACTGTCTGCCTTTTAGAGAGCTAAATTCTGTTTCTCTGTGTGGCAGAGGAGACTGGCATAGTTGCTGTACCTTGGCTTGCAGGGTAAAATGCCAGCTTCAGCCAAGAAACAAGTCAAAAGTTAAGGTTAAGCATAAATAGGTCTGGGAGAATAAGGAGGACATGCTGTGATGAAGTAAGAGAACTACAGATTAAACAATGGGGTTTAAATAATATACCATGGAATTGGGGTATCTAAAGTATAAATTGTGTCACAGAATGATGTGACCACTTCAGGTATTGTGGCATATGCCTGTGGTCCTGGCACTCTGGGATGTTGAGGTAGAAAGATTGCAAGTTTGAGCCCAGCCGGGGCAGTTTAGACCCTTAGACCATGTCTCTAAATAAAAAAAGGCAGGCAGGGCTGGAGATGTAGTAGACTTCCAAAACAGTTTACTGAGACAAGTTTCCCATTGACTGTGCAAGTTTAAAATTAGTTATGTTGACTATTTCATTTTCAGGGGTATAGAATAACTGTTTTTCCTAGGAACATGTGTGTATTTGGTTTGAGTTTTTCCCTCCAGCGGAATGGGAATACATTTAAAATTTAGATCAAGACATTAGTGATATAATGAACTTTTTCACAGGAGTCCCTCAGAAAATAATCAGAAGAGAGTAAGAATAGTCTCATCTGAAGGTAATTGGTCAGTGGTAACACAGTATATTAGCAAATCCAAGACCTATTTCCTGCTATTTCCCGCAGAGTTAAAGTGTATTTACATATGTATATGAAGAATTTCATTGTCAGTAATGTTGTTGAATAGCCTAGAAGAGGGATCATTAAACTTTATCTTTGAAGTAAATATTTTAGGCCTGTGGACCATAGGTTGTCTCTGTGGTAGCTACTCAGCACTACCACTGTAGATGCCAAAGTGGCCCCACATAGATGTAAACAAGAAAGTATGGCCAGATTTAGTCTAGGATAGTTGGATTTGGCTCTCAGGCTGGAGCTAAACGATAGTCACTGACCGAATAACTTCTGATATCCTATCTACAGGATGACATGGATTCTGGTCCAGGCTGTGATGGGGCTAGAGCTGAGGTAGAAAATAGCTGGCTTGGAGAGAAACTCCCCAGTTACCCCTTTCCAGTAGGCCTCAGATGGTGTGTGCTGTTGCTGCTACCCCACCCTTACCCCATGAGGTCTTCTCATCCTTGCTGCATGGCTGACAGCACTTTGTAGATTACTGTGCTTCTGAAAATTCTTATTTGTATTCCAACTGGGTATATTTTTATCCTTTGAAGACAGACTGCTCTATTAGCTGAGAGAGTTTAAATCTGAAGCGCTGTTAGCTTCTTTAGAGGCCACAGGATAACCTGGCCCCTTTGGTTTACTCCTGGGCCAAAGGGTGTTTCAGATGACATCATCTGAGGGACCTGACTCAGTTGTGAAGTCATCTTGATTCGTTTCTCCTGGGTTCCCAGGACTTTTCAAAGTCCTGGGTTCCCAGGACATTCTTTGTCCTGCCATGGTATTTTGGGTATTCAAAAAAAGCACTTTTAAACTATTCCTCTGTCCTTTCTGGGAAAAAAAGTAATGCTCATATTTTATATCAACAAATTTCGTGGCTATAGCTTAAATGTCTTAATATTCTTTGTAAATCAATGTTTAGGAATACATGTATATCATGCATATTTATGTCTGTAGAGAGAACTTTCTGAACTGTAATACTTTGCATTCATTTTAGGAATAGGAAACAATATTTTAAATGTTAATTTCATATATGGAGAAATACTGAATTACAGTGTCATTTAGTGCTTTTTGTTTAAAGGTTTATAGTTCCATTTCATAAATGACATCTAATCATTAAGGTGAAGAATAAGGATAAAAATTTGTAAGTATAGGACTAGTGTTACTTTATAATGGTAAAGAAGTTAAATTTAGGACTAGCTTTTTAGCAATATGTCATTTTTATGCAATAATAATATAAATTATATCTATAGATGTAGATATGGATGGATAGATACTAGAAATGATGACAAGACATATAATTGTTCGATACTGTAATTTGTTCTTAAACACAGACTACTTATACAAGCAAGTGTGTAAGTTTGTCTGTTTGTTTTCTCCATTACCAGTTGAGTATTGTACAGTCAGCACAATTCTGACACTGTGTGGGGTTTGTATCATATCCCACAAGTTAAGGGCTCAGTTCCATAAAATACCAGTCCCAAGTCCTGGGTCTCCATACTTTCAAACAAACAGCTATAAATCAAGGTTCCCATGACCCTATCCTTGAATTTAATAATTTGCTAGGATGGTTCACATGACTCAAGAAAACAGTTTACTTACAGTTACTGGTTTGTTACTTGTGTTAGTTTGTTGTCACTGTTGACAAAATACCTGAGATCAGCAGCTTAAAGGAGGAAGAGTGGCTCAGATTTTCAGAGCTTTCAATCCATGGCCCATTGGCTTCACTGGTTCTAGGTTTCTGGTAAGGCAGAACATACTGCTGCAGGAGCATATGGTAGCAGGCTGCTCACCCCCTGGCAGTCAGAAGCCTGGTAGAGAGAAAAAGCCAAGGAAGGGAATGGAGAGCAGGTATGGTCTCCAGGGTTATACCCTGTGATTCACTCCCCAGGAGTCCCCACCTCCTGATTGCTAGAGTTTTCTGGCATAATAGAGAAACAGAAAGAAAGGGAAAGTGGCCTTTTATTGAGGACTTGGAGAGGAGCCCACAACCCACAGGAGTTTGGCTTTTTCCTCTGACTGGATACAGAGGGGGAAATGGGGTATATGTGACCTTTGACCAGAAGTGGCATTTGGGGTGGGCAATTATGACACATGAAGAACTGATTGGAATTTTATTTGCGTGCACGGGAAGAGGAAGGAGGAAGTTGTAATCAGGGTTGAAGCAGAAAGGAGGAGAAAGTGGTCTTCAGAGTGTTGTCTTACGTTGGCTTTCTGCCATGTTAGACCACCATAATGTCCTGTAATTTATTCTAGAACAAAACTCTTTCACTGATTCCATTCTTTCCAGTAAAACCATTAATGATGTCCAGAAGGCAGAACCCTAATGAACCCCGCAGGACCCGGTGGACATCCACTGAACACATGAGAGTTTGGCAAGACTTTAGATGAAAACCCAGCAGTTACAAAGGATACAGCTCAGGAACAGCCAAATGGAGGGAGTTATATAAGGCAAGACAGGAAGCATTTGGTGTTCTGCTCTCCCAGTAAGTCTGTGAACTCACCAACCTACAACCCCAAACCTCATCTTTAGGGACTTTATAGAGGTTACATTATGCATGTATAATTGATTAAGTCACTGGCCATTGATGATTAATTTGATCTACAGCCCTTCTTCCCTCTTCCAGAAGTCAGCGAAGGTTCTGAAAGTTAAAACTCTCTTATACCTTGAAACTAGTATCAGGGAAGCCATTGTGTTCTACACCAGCCCCTATCCTCAAAATGTCTTAGAGCCGGGGGCTGGGGATTTAGCTCAGTGGCATAAGCGCCTGCCTGGCAAACGCAAGGTCATGAGTTCTGAAAAAGAAGGGTATGAGAGAAAGTGCTGAACAAACAGGCCTTGCTAAATTTACCTTAGTTAGTCGATCCCTGGTACCAAAGATAAATAAATAAATAAATAAATAAATAAATGTAACAACAACAAAAAATGTCTTAGGGCCCCAGCCACCAGTCATCTCATTAGCATACAAAAGGTACTGTTATTACTCCAAGGATTCCAAGGATCCTAGGATTCTTGCCCTCGGGATCTGGGGACTAAGACCAAATATTGTAACACAAGATTCTGTCACCCATCACTTAGGGCAAGGGCTTTAGGAATACATAAATAAGATCTAAACTATGTTTTTAAACAAGCATGAAACATATACTGAAATATACTAGTAGGTTTGTGAAACATTGGTGGACATCTTTTGTTCCTCTTTCACTTCTTTGGCTTCTTTATTATCACGTCTATGTAGGGGAATAAATAATACTTTTTTACTCATTTTAGGTTCATGGCTGATGCCTCTATAACCAAAAACAGACTGATAAGAGAAAATAATTCAAGTTCATTTAACAGCTTTTGTGGGACACAGAAGCCTTCATAGAGAACTAACCCAAAGAACTTGTTAAACCTGTGTGTTTGTATGTTGGAGCACTATGATAGGACAAAGGGGGCCGATCTAATTATGGTAAACTAAGGTAAATTTAGCAAGGCCTGTTTGTTCAGCACTTTCTCTCATACCCTTCTTCTTCAGAAAAACTAATGTTCCCCCCTAGGGGGAGGAAAGACATCTCTCTGTTGAGGTCTTCTGACTTGTCTTAGGGAAGGTCAGGAAATCCTCCAGAGATTGTGTGGCCTGCTCCAGGGCTTGAAGAGCAGGGAAGATGAAAATGGCCTTCCAGATTCTGCAGTTCTCTCAGATTCCTTTAGCTTGAAGTATTCACTATGCCAGGGTGCCGTATTTTGTGTTAGTGTGTCCTGATGCATCATTTGCGCTTCCTCTCACCCCCTACTGTAGTATTCAAGAGAGGTGGTACCATGTTTTACAAAACATTGCCTGTATAGTATGTGTCACAGCATCTGCCTAACGTAGGTAAAGATTATTTATCAGGTGGTGTTAGATGATGGGCCTATAGGTGGCCCAATATTTAGGATTTGTTTTTCATGACAGCTTGGTAATTAAGTGCTATAATCAGAAAAGAAGACAAAATTTAAAATAGTTTTTCTCGCTGCTAATTTTCTTCAGCAATCATCCCAGTTCTCTAAGGTCAGTGACAAGCATAAATCAGAATCTAAATTAAAGAAGTAGAAAAACTTTTTAACAGAGAAAGTTGTGTTCACTCTCTTGACTTCATTCTCTTTTACAGAATTTGATTTGTTGTATTCTGCCTCATGGAAGTAGAGTCCACATAGTGTTTTATATGCACAGATAGAAATACATGCATTTTATCAAGTCCTGTGGTTTGCGTTATCATGAGTTGGTATCTTGACTGTGCTGCAGGTAGTGCTGGTTGGCTATAAGTACACATGGAATATTGCTTTTGAAAGGAAGTACTGAAATGAGAGCTGAGTTTTTTCTTTTCCGCTTGCCCATTCTCCTTAAAATATAACATTATTATGCCTTATTGGTACAACTCAAATCTTATCTTCAGCTGAACCATTACATGTACATATTAATAAGCATTCTGCCATGTATATGGCATTTAAGTGTGCCATATATATTTTTAAAATTTTTGAGAGGAAACAGTGATAATAAACATAGAGTAGTTTCCTTCTGGCTTACGAGGAAAGGATTTATTGTCTCTCCATTCAAATATTTGGAAACAAAAATCTGTCACATTTTTCTAATGTCACAAGAAAAGGAATAGAATTAGTGAAAGTCTGACTACAGGCTAATTTTCCACAGTGCAAATCATTGGATTTAAAATTATATAGGCCTAGAAGTATGTTTATGTTTATCATCAAAATATGTATGATAATTGAAAGTAATTACAATCAGTAACTCCACAGAATACAGCTTTTTCATTTAAAAAACAATTCTGACAGGATAAAGGTGCAGGGGAAGAAACTTTGGTAGACCTTTTCAGGTTATTAGGGGAGACTGGAAGACTGCTTCAGGAAAAGGAGACGTGTGCCAGCAGATTGAAACCACCATGCCACTGTGTAATGTTCCAGAGTGTTGAGCCCAGACAAGGCAGCCAGCTCAGGCCTCAGCTTTCTGCTCCATTAGTCCCGTTAATGAACACTGCCAGGGAGCCCGTGGGTGGCATCTAGGAGTGGAGTCAGGTTTAAGAAGAGTTGGTCGCCAGGGACTTCAGGCCACAGTCACATGACTCCACTGCTGGCCAACACTGAGGCTCCGGATCAAATTTCAACTCTGGGCGCTGTGCTCAGCCACGGGGCTCAGCGGGAGGACAGGCAGAGCCAGGTCCTAAAGGTGTTTGGGGCCCGCTTCACCTACAGCGGTGACCTTGGGAGAGGCAGATGATCTTGGAGCCGAAGCATACCCTCCTTAAGGTCTCACCTTCTTGTTACTTGGACACTCCTTGCGAGGATGGGGGCAGGCGCACTGGGCATCTGCGTGAGTACAGGCTGTCAGCTTTGTGCTGGTACCCAGGGCCAGCAGCAGAAATGACACTAGAACTTGGCTGCACCCTTCTGGGAGAAGGGGAAGCTTCCTTACTTAAATTCCAGTCTGTTCAGATGGATGTTAAACAATATTTGAGGTGAAATCTAACATTTTTGTCTTCTTTCCAAAAGTGAAGAAAGGTGCTTGAGTTTATACTCAATTGAGTCAGCTTGACTGACAGTACATTGTCCAGTGTGCTGGGGCTTTATTGTGTTTAAAGGGTTAAATCTGAATGAATATTGAATCTTAGTTGTTGGAAGACTCTTCCAGATACCTTGGGAAAGAATTAGAGTAACCATCAATGTATTGCCACAGATTATACCTATGACAGTTTTTTATTTCATGTTCCTGTTTTTCTTTCGTAATTCAGGGATTCGCTTCAGAATAGTTGCTGAAAGTGATGGTGGTTGATAAGTGTTGGTGAATATTTATTCAGCTATAGAAACTGCTGGTTGTAGTATCAATAAGTAATGGTGTTACTTAATTTCTTGTCTATGGGAAAAGTGTATATTTCTCAGACTAAATTTCATAAATTTCTAAATAGTTCTGCCAGTGCTTATACAAAACTATGTTAATTAAATACTGTCACTGTAATTTACAGAATACAGTACTGTAATTTGGATTTTAATATATAAATAATACACATACATGTGTAAATCATATTTATAATTCAAGTCAGTATCTTATTCCAAGGGGGCATTTTATTTGTTCTTAAAGGCACTGAGTAAGAGATATTGTATTCTCTTTTAATCACCTTGCCTTTTCACTCAAAAGATGCACACACAGTCAAGTCAGGTCTCTCTCTCTCTCTCTCTCTCTCTTTTCAGTAAGTTTCAGAAAGAGCCACCATTTATTGTAAATTGTGATGGCTTTCTGAAATAACTAGAAATATCTGAGCAAGTTTTGAAATATAGACTCAAAATGGTCACTAGTGGTGGACAGAACCACAGTTATTTCTTAGTAAATCTGCTGGAGGGCTGGCTCAGCCCTTTTCAGCATCTTCTCCTTTAGCCCCTAGGCTTGTAACATCCAGGTATCAGGTGATTATTTTTTTTAAAGAAAATGATTTTTATTGGTGCATTTTAGATTTACATAATGATCACATTCATCAAAGGGCATTTGAACCTGTACATGATACAGCTTGATTTTTTTCCCCATTTACCTCCTCTCCCTTTAATTTTTCTTCCTTTCCTTATTTACAAAGTTTTGTTTCTTTTTCCTTATTTTTCATACTTTTCCCTTCCTTCTTCTCCATCTCCCTCCTTATTTGTTCCCCTTCACATTTGAACATTGTCTTCCTATTTCACAATATCTGTTATATATTTTGGTCCTTATTTACACTTTTGGTTTCTCACACCAGAGAAACAGTGCTGTATTTGCACATGTGTCTAATTTATTATACTTAAGAGCATGGTCTCAAGGCCCATCCATTTACCTAGAAATGTTTCAAGTTTATCCTTCTTTATGGCATAGTGCTCAGTTGTATTAAAAATGTACGCACACATTTTGTTTATCAATTCATCAGTTGATGGGCATTTGGGATTTGGCAGTTACAAACTGTGCTGCTATAAAAATGGGTGTATATATATCATTGTAGTGTGATACTTTTAATTTTTTCTGAAAGATACCAAGAAAGGGAATAGCCAGACCAAATGAGATCTCTAATCCTAATTTTTTGTGGAATCTTCTCACTGATTTTGACAGTGCTTGCACCAGTCTATACTGCCACCAGCTGTAGAGGGTTCCTTTTTCCTTACAGCTCTGCCAGCATTTGTTATTGACTGATTTCTTGATGGTGGCTGCTCTTTCTGGGGTGAGATGGAATCTCAGAGTTGTTTTAATTTACATTTCTCGAATGATTAATGATGAACATTTTTTCGTATATTTGTCTGCCATTTCTATTTCTTCATTTGAGAAGTGTCTATTCATTTTGGCTACCTGTTTTTCAATTGGTTCTTTAAATTTTGGGGTCTGATATTTTTTTTTAGTTCTTTATATATTCTAGATAGTAACTCTTTATCTGAGGAACAGCTGGCAAAAATTCTTCCCCACACTTTTTGCCCTCTGTGGTTGTCTCTTCACTCTGTTGCTGGTTTCTCTTTGTGTGCAAAAGCTTTTTAGTAAAATGAGATCCCACTTGTTGATTCTTCATCATAGTTCCTGTATGATTGAGGTGTTGTTCATCAAGTCTTTGCCTACCTATACCAGTGTCTTCAAGAGTTTTACCTATCCTATCTTCCAGCAGATTTAGTGTTTCTGTTTTATTATTTAAATCTTTGATCTATTTTAATTTTAGTCTAGTGCATTGTGAGGGATATGGGTCTAATTTTAATCTTTGGCATATAGAAAGCCAGTTTTTTATAGCACTGTTTATTAAAGAAGCTATCTTTCTTCTAGTGAAGATATTTGGCACCTTTGTCAAAGATATGGTGACTAACTGTGTTTGGAGTTGTTTTTTCTTTTTCTTTTTTTTTTAAATTTTATTTAAAGAGAAAAAAAAACAGAATAAAGGGTAGCAAAAATATAGAATTCCAAGGAAAAAAGGAAAAGAACAACAACAAAAAAACCTAAGAGATTATTACTTGACAAATTACATACTGACTTCTTGGAAATAGTTGTTCAAATTACAAAGTTAAAACATGCAAAGTAGACATTCAAACAGTGAGACTGTTAACAGTTCTGCTCCACGTTCTGACAAAAACAGCAATATGGTCATCCATCTTACCCACTCAGATATACATGCAATTACATCAAAAGGGTAAAATTAAACACAACAAAACAGAACAAAGCGGGTCATAAGAAAGCAATGTAAGAGACATAAATTTCAAAGCTAGACAATCAGAGATATTAACTCTCTATCGTATTGATTCTTGTTTTCTTCCAAATAGTTGTCCTTGTCACATACAGGGAATTCACATGAAACAACATAGTATGGGATTGATCCGAGTAGGACAAGGAAGGCATTTCAGGTCTTCAAGACCTGACAATAGGCAAGCCAAGAATGGCTGTCATAGTGTCTCTCATTCTCTTCAAAACAGCTGTCCATACCTTCATGTGTGTTGAACTTAAAACAAGCTAAAATCACTTTGAACAAAGAATGATAGTTTTGCTGGATTTCACATCATGACATTATGGAATCAGCAATGGGTACTGTAGTGTCTCTTTTTCTTCAAAGTAGTTGTTCATTTCAACATGTGTTATATAGTTGGTTCTCGTAAACTGTTTATAAGCTCTATACATGCATGAGTCTCTAAGTGTATATCTATCCTTTCTGTATTAGAGGGAAAAACAAAACAAAGCAAGACAAAACAAAACAATTCCTAGAAGAGCATGAAGCAAAAAGTCATATAAAACCACAATACAAGGTGATCTATAGTGGTTACCATGGTGTCTCAGCACAGTATAACATTAATAAAAACGAAGCATTGGAGACATTATAAGACTTCAAAAGCAAGTAATAGTCAAACCAGACTGGGTATCTTAGTGAATCTTGTCATCTTCAGTGTAGTTGCCTATACTCTTAGACTTGATGCTATCCATCACAACAGATTTAAATAAAATCAGTCAATACAAAGTAGCAATCTAACAAACGAGATTCAAATAAGATCAGCCATAATAAGACAGTATAAGTTATAAAGGGCTTCAGATTAAGTAGATAGGAAATTAAGGATGATTACCATAATATGTCCTCTTATTTTTGGGATAGCTGACCATGTCCTCAAGTCTAGTGTAAGTAGACAAACTGAAATAGCATTTAATCCATCTAAGCACAGTGATGAAAATAATGTAGATTTTAAATCTTGTTACCCAATTAACAATATCCTCTGCCTTCCTTTTTTAGATAATTCCTCCCCTTTCACTCCCATAGGGTGCACTGCTTGTTTTGGGTCCCACTGCCTCCCTATATAGAGCAGCTCAATGGACCCTATCTCCTGATCTACTATGCCTGTGTTTCTCTCTGTTAATATTTCAAGACCATCTATACTAGAGATTACAGCCAATCTTCTCTGCCTTATTTCTGCTATTGTGTTTTTCTGCCATTGGTTGTCTATTTTTCTCTTCCACTCCACCGTCTGCCCTGTTCACTGAGGCTTCTCTGCCACTGTTCCTGAAATGCTCATATTCTTTCTGTCTCTCTCTCTAAAATGTCCTTCAGTATTTTTTGTAGGGTTGGATTGGTGGTCACAAATTCTCCAAGTTCCTCTTTGTCATGGAAGCATCTTGCTTCTCCATTAATTTCTAGAGAGAGTTTTGCAGGATACATCAATCTGGGCTGGAGGTTGTTCTCCTTCAGGGCTTGAATTACTTCACTCCAAGCTCTTTTTGACTTGATGGTCTGTGTGGAGAAGTCTGCCGTGATTTTGATGGGTTTTCCTTTATAGGTGATCTGTTTCTTTTCTCTGATGGCTTTTAATATTCTGTTCTTATATTGAATTTCTGGGATCTTGATTATTATGTGTCTAGGTGTAGCTCTGTTTGGGTTGTAGGTGGCTGGAGTTCTGTATGCTTCATACATCTGCATATCATTTCCTTCTTCTATGTTTGGGAAGTTTTCCTTAATAATTTCTGTGAATAGCCTTTGCAATTCCTCTGTTTTGACTCCTGCATCTTCATTCACATGCTTTATTATTAAGTTATAGATCCTCTTGTCATCCTCTAGCCTTCCAATTGTTACTGCCTGCTCCCTTGTTATTTTTAAAAGAGCTTCCCTTTCATGATCACACATTGCAAGCCTGTGTTCAATTTTTGATAGTCTATCTTTGGTTTCTTTCAAGCAGTTTTGCCAACTTTCTATGGAGTCTTTAGTTTCCTGGTAATCTCTTTGAATCTGCTTCATGAATTCTAGGTTTTCTTTATATTCTTCATTGAACATTTCTCTCCTTTTGTGTTCCTTCATTTTCTGTCTGTGTCTTCTTGAGAGGTACCCCACCTTTCTTTTATTAATCTACTTATCTCTTGTTTAATTTGGATTAATATTTCAATTTTGATCTCATTTACGAGGTCCTGAAGATATCTTTTTATGTCCCCTGATGCTGTATTTGATGTTGCATGTTTGCTGCCCTCAATCTCTTTTGTATTTACCTCTCCTGGATCAATACTCCCAGGGTTGGGGGCTGGGGTTTTTTCTTATTTCTCTCTCTCATCATGTTTTTGGTTCCTTCTATACAAGTGTATAGTGCAATTCCCAGCCCCTTTTCTTGTTGGTTAAAGTTCCTATAGAGTGTGCAGGCTAGGAGCTTCTCCCCTCTTCAGTTGGCTATCAGAGATTAAAGTTCAAGCAAGGGCAGTGTGTGCTGGCCCCTCCCCTCTGGGGCAGTCAATCTTTGAAGGCCTTCACTGTGTCAGTGTGCACCTTGCTCAGGGAATTAGTTTGTAGTGACCCACTGGGTCCCAGCCAGGCACGCGGCCCAGTCCAAGCAGATCCCACCAATCCCTTCGGCCAGGGAAGCAACCAACTGAAGCCACTTCCTTATGGAGTTAGGGCCGTCCTGCCCAAATCCAACATGTTGTCCAGTTGGTTGCCCCTTTTCCGTGGGAGGGTCTTATTCCCATCACTCACCGCATGTTGATGCCAGTCCCTGAGAACTGCTGGGCTCGCCAACCTCTGACCTCAGCACAGCTGCAGCGAATTCATGGTGCCTCTGGGTGGGTTGCATGCAGGGCCGGTTCCAGGCGAGCCATGCATAAGGCTGTTCAGCTCAAGCTCGGAGCTGCTCAAGCCAGTCGCATTGGCGCAGTTTGGTGTGTCAGGTCGGTCTCGGCCAGGAATTCAGGTGGCTTGACGCTGTACTTGCCGATCTTAGCTTCTCTAATGGTAGCCCCAGAACCTCATATTCAAGCAGTTTTTTTCACTTTAGTTTCTTCCTGGGTTGAGAGAGTCCATCTCCCTCTGTTTGTGTCTCTCCAGGGTGTTCTATTCTGGCATTTGAGCTGTCTCTCTCAGAGAGAATCCATATTCTGCTACCTACCAGTCTGCCATCTTTGGAAACTCCTCTGGAGTTGTTTTTTCATCTTCTAAACTGTTCCATCAATGCTCAGGTCTGCTTTGTGCAGTACTGTTTTTATCACAATAGCTTTGTAGTATAATTTCAAGTCAGATTGTAAGGCCCATGCCTTGGTTGTCCAGAATTGCCTTTGCCATTCTAGGTCTCCTCTGGTCCCAAATGGAATTTAGAATTCTTTTCTCTAATTCTATGAGATGTACTGTTGGAATTTTGGTCAAGGTTGCATTAAATTTGTGTGACAGTTTTGGAATAATGGCCATTTTCACTATATTGGTTCTTTCTACCCAAGAACAAGGGATATCTTTCCATTTTCTGTTGTCCTCTTTAATCCTTTTTCAGAGTACTGTAGTTTTCCTTTTTTAGAGTGCTGTAGTTTTTTCAGTAATCCTTTTTCAGAGTACTGTAGTTTTCATAGAGGTCTTTTACTTTTTCCATTAGATTGATTCCTTATAGCCATTTCATTTTTTTGGATGCTATTGTGAAAGGTGTTGTTTCCCTAATTTCTCTCTCAGTGAATTTGTTATTCATGTGCAGGAAGGCTACTGATTTTGAGTGGTGACTTGTATCCAGCTCTACTACTGAATTCAATTCTTAAACTGGAATATCTTTTGGTGGAGTTCTTGGGGTCTTCTATGTAGACTATCATGTCATCCTCAAATTATTTCATGGCTGGGGAAGTAGCTTAGTGGTAAGGCACTTCCCTAGGCAGATGTGTATAGAGCCCTGGGTTTGATGTAGGGGAAGGGAATTATTATTTTAGGTAGTTACACCTAGGGATTCTAATGACTAATTGAATAACTGTATGGAATATGTGAGATGAGTTGCTGTAATTAAGGAAACAATCCAAGAGGAAAAGACAGTAATCATAAATATATATGCAACAAATACCATTGTGCCCAACTATATAAATCAAATATTTATGGACATGAAAAATGAAATAAATACTAATACTATTTTAAAAGAGTTAGAAAAAAATAAAAAGGGTTAAGGGGATAAATAAGGAAATAGAAGAAGAGGAAGCGATTAACAGCAAGGCTGGAGGACAAAGGAAGATTATGCAAGCTGTGGGAAACTGGTGAAGACAGGAGGGAAAAAGAAGAAAGAGAAAAAAGAATCAGAAATAATAGAATAAAACAACAACAACAAGAAAAACCCTAGGTAATGTTCACAATCATATAAAAGCAAGAACAAAACATTAAGAAAAAAAAAAGGAAGAAAAGAAGGAAAAAATGTTTACTTTGGGCCATGTCTCTGCTGTCACTTGTGGGCAGGGAGGCAGCTAGAGCCCAGATGCATGTTGACTGATCTAACAAGCTAGCTATAAGATTATAGTAGGGTAGTGGATAATCTCAAGAAGCTTGTGCTGAAGTCCAGGCTGCTTCTGGGTTTTGGCCTTGAGCCTAGGACCTGAGTTGTTCAGCCCACAGCACTCTAGGTGCCTCCTGACGGTTTGAACTCAGTTCCCTGATCTCCTGCTGGCTTGAACTTGGCTCCTCTTCACCTTGCAGTGGGAGCCTCTAGGTGGAACAAACACGCAGCTGCTCTGAGTGCTGAATTCGGTTGCCTCCTTTCAAAACGGCTACTGGACATTCTCCCTCTCCTGGGGACTTCTAGACCAAGATAAGCAGCCACTGTAGTCTGCAGCATCCGTTACTCTGTCCTACTGCTGTTTCTCCATGGAGGCCTCTGCATTCACTGATAGTGGCTGTGTATCTGCAGGTTCTAGCTGCCCCTCCTATGCTGCAAGCCAAGGCTCAGAAAGAAAGCGCCTTTCACCACCTCCCTCTCTGCAGTGAGGTGCCTCTCTTTGCTTTCTCCATGGGCTCCAATTCTTGCTTCAGATCTTGCGGAGTTCCGGGGACCCACTTGCATCCTTCTTCTCTTCATGTTGCTATATGCCAGTGTCTGGACTCCAAGTCTTGGAAAGGCTGTTTTACTGCTGCTCACCACTCAGCCATCTTTCCAGAATATACGCACTGTTGAAACAACCAGTACCACTAAACATATGCAGAACTTTTCATCTTCCTTAATATACACATTCATAAAATAACAATTTCAACTCCCCCAGCCATTGTTCTACTTTCTATTTCTATGAAATCGCCCTGCCTTGATAGCTCACATAAGTGATCTTACTTTTTAACCCTTGTGTCTGCCTTATTTCACTTTGTGTAATGTTTTCAAATTCATCCATGTTATAGTGCCAGTCTGAGTTACTTTTCTCATTGCTGTCACAAAATACCTGACACCCAAAGTTAGAGGGGGAGAGGTTTATGTGGCTCACTGTTTATAGTGGTTACTGTGCATAATTGGCTGGCTTCAAGGCAGGGTCACACAAACAGAAGGGCAACAGTTCATGGTGGCAGAAGATAACAAAAGCAACAAAGGAGAGGGCAAGACAAGCCTCTTTGTGTTCTTTATATTGTATCTAATCTATGGGGATCAGGGTGGTCCCAATCCAGGCAGTGGACTGATTCAGGAATCACCCACCCTTTATCCCAGCACCCTTTATCACAGCATTGCTCTACCAATCAGTCACATACTCTAGATTCAGCCCCCTCTAAAAAAGCCCTATCTAAAATGCCCTAAAACTGCACAAGGCTTTGGAAGGACATCTAGACACAAACTGTAATGTCTTTTGGCATTCGCTCCTTTTTGAGTTTGAAAAATACTTCATGATGTGTGTATAACACAGTTTGTTTATTCCTTTGTTCAACAGTTGTGTTGTCTCTACTTTTACTAGTGTGAATAATGCTGCTGTGAATATTGGTGAACAATTATCCATTTAATTCCCTGGTTTCAACTGTGGAAGTCAGTCTGGAGGTTCCTCAAAAAGCTAGGATTGGAGGTCCCATTTGATCCAGCTATTCCATTTCTGGGCATATTCCCAGAAGAACTGAAAGCATTATATTGATATAGGATAATGAAACTCTTGACCTACTATGCCAGTATGAGCTTGTGTTCTCTAAAATCGAAGAATTTTAGGAACAATGGAGGTGAAGAGTAGAATATATTTATTGAGAGAAAGAAAGCTTCTGTCTGAAGAGAGACAGAAGGGGTCCCTAGCGGGTTGCCCAGGGCTCTGTCTTTTTAGGGACTTTTATAGAGTAAAACCATGGGTTCAAGATGGGGGAAGACTGGGAGCTCACAAGCAGATGGGCATAAGGTGGGACAGAACTATGGTTAGCCAATAAGATCAATAGTTCAGGTAAAATTGATTACATTAGGGACAAATGAGGAAATGAGTCACATAGAAAGCGAACATTCCTACAGAGCAGTGACTCTTTCCTAGGGGAATGGGAACTATTTAAGGTATCAGTCCTCAGGGTATGGGTGCATTTGTTTGGTCTTCTGTCTTGAGTCCTGGTCCACAGCAGGAGGCGTCAGCTTCCCTGGCAGTTGCCAGGTGTCTGCGTTGGCTCTATTGAGGACCTAGTCCTATCTCACTAACCATAATATCTCTGACTAACTCAGCTGCCTGCAACATCACAGTGATATATGTGCACTCATGTTTATAGAAGCACAATTTGTAATAGCCAGATTTTGGAAACAACCTAAATGCCCATCAGCTGAGGAATGGATAGAAAAGATGTGGTACTTTCTACAATGGAGTACTACTCAGCTATAAAGAATGATCACATTGAGACTTTTATAGGTAAATGAATGCAACTTGAGACCGTACTCCTAAGTGAAATAAATCAAACTCACATGTGTAAATACCATATTGTCTCCCTAGTATAAGAAATGGTAAGAGTATATAAGATACAAAATCCTCAATAAATACTGTGAAAGGGTAAGAATCTGCTCAAAAGAAGAAGAAAAATAACTCAGGGAAAACGAGAAAAAGAAGGAAGGGAAAAGAAAAATATACATTTGTATAAACACTTAAGATCGCTAAGATGATTGTGTGACTAATTCTACTAGTTTTTGGAACAAAACAGTTAACATTTATAGGATTTGATCAATTTTGCATGTTTATGCCTACTAATCTGAGGAACTCTTTTGAAGATTACTGTGTAAAATAATGACCTTAGTTGTGTTCCTACCACCTTGTTTTGAAGGCCTACATCGTCCTTGTTTTGGGCTCTTTGCTATTGTTATATATTTGTCTTTTTTGTTTTCTTGTTCTTCTAGTAATTTGTTTTGTTTTGTTTTTCCCTCTAATGCAGAAAGGTTAGATGTACATGTAGAGGCTTATACTTGCCTAGAACTTCTCCTAAACAGTGTACGAGAATCAATTGTATTATGCATGATGATATAAACAGTTATTTTGAATAAAAAGAGACATTATGGTAGCCATTGCTGATTTCCTGTTGTCATGCTGTGAAATCCAGTAATGCTTTTATTCTTTGTTTAGAGTGATTTTAGTCTGTTTTGTATTATTTATTTATTTATTTTTGGTGCTGGGGATCAATCTCACAACCTTGCACTTGCCAGGTAGGCGCTTGTGCCACTGAGCTAAATCTCCAGCCCATGGGCCTGAACTTTTGATTCTCTGGTCTCAGGCTTCTAGAATACTGAGATCCCTGATATGCCACAGGCTTTGCTTATTTTTTTTTTTATAATAGCCATCCTAATGGTGTAAAGTGGTATCTTACTGTAGTTTGCATTCCTCTAAAGACTAGTGATGGTCATTGGCTCTTTACATGTCTTTGGAGAAAGGTCTATTCAAATCCTTTGCCTATTTTTTTTCTGATTCATTTATACTTAATTCATCTTTCTTTCTTTCTCCCTGTTTGTCTTCCTCCCTCTTTTCCTCTTCCTCCTCTTTTTTGTCCTCTCTCCCCTTCGTCTGTGTTTCCAGTGCAGGGGATTAAATCTGGGACCTCACACATGCAAGGCAAGCACTCTACCACTGACCTGCATCCCTGGCCCTCTTTGCCCATTTTCAAAGTAGGTTGATTTTTTTTGTTTGTGAATTGTAGTTCTTCAATACTATGGATATCATTCCTTTATCAGACACATAATTCACAAGTTCATGAGTTGTCTTTCTACTGTTCATAGTGTCTTTTGATGCTTTGTCTTTAATTTTAGTGTTTTATTGTTTCTCTTTTTGTTGTTGCTTTGGTGTCATACCCATATTAACTTCTGGTACTTTTTAAAATTCTAGATTATAGTTTCCATCTGCTTCATGGCAACATTTTTCTGAGGAATTATTGAAGAAAAGTTGAAGATTTTTTATACTTTTAAACAGCACTGTCACAGCCATGGTCCTTTTTTATTTCTCATCTTCAAATAACATGAATTTTCGTGGAATCAGCAGCCAGACTTATAATGTGGGCTAACAGTGACAGACCCAAGTCGTTTTTTCAAGTTTTGCAATTCTGAGACTCCAGCCTGTACTGTTACAAAGAGAGAGAGAAAGGCCGGGGGAGAGGGAGCGGAGGGGAGAGAGGAGAGAGAGACTCTGTTTTCTTACATATGATACCTCTGTTTGCAGATCTCTCTCCTTTGCCTGTCGGTCTGCATCAGGAAAGCTCAGCTGCCTTTTTTTTTCATAAACTTACCTTCCAAAGTGTTTACTTGCTCATAGGTACTACTGTATATTTTTCTCGTGCTTACTGAAGTCTGCCACCTTGTGGTAGCTACTTTCTGTACCTTCTCCAATTCCTTTAAGCAGCTCCTCAGGTAAAGCGCCTCTGTTGGTGTCCTGTTGGTACCCTCCACAGTGCTGGTGTGATGGCTGGGTGAGCTTCCGAATCAACAGATATGGATTCCAGCTTGCAGTCTTCTGTTACTTTTCCCAATACTTTCCTTAATCTGCGTACTTTTAGAGGAAAAAACAAAATTCACAAGATATTTATTGGATTTAAGTTTCTTAAATATTTCAATGATACTAAATACATAAGCTTTCTTTCTCATAGACCTTTTAAGTATAAGTTGTAGAAATTAGTTGAGCATAATTTTAAAATGAGATATAAGGTGATCTAAAATATTTTAAGTGTATATTTATTTGGACAAAGAAGTAGGAGATTATAAGGAAATGTACAAATGGTTTTCTTTTGAAATCTGAAATCAAAATTTTCAATGAATGCTTAAAGATTGTTGGATCTTAACTTTTTGATTCGTAGACCTCTTTGAACATAGGAGTTTTGAAAATGTGTTGAACTCTTAGGTTTTCATGGTCCATGGATTCCAGGTTATAAATTATGTCATAAAATATTACAGTAATAGATGAATTCCCATGTTTATAGTAGCACAATTCATAATAGCTAAATCTTAGAAGTAGCCCAGATGCCATCAATAGATGAATGGTTAAAGAAAATGTAGTACATAAACAATGGAGTACTACTCTGCTATAAAGAAGGATAAATTTTCCAACACTTGTTCATAATAAAAACCCTTCAGAAACTCAGAATACACGATGTCTACCTCAATCTCATAAAGGCCATCTATGACAAACCAACAGCCAATATTATACTAAATGGACAAAAACTGAAAGCTTTCACTTTAAAATCAGGAACAAGACAAGGATGTCCACTATCACCACTCCTATTCAATATAGTTCTGGAAACACTAGCCAGGGCAATCAGGCAAGAGAAACAAATAAAAGGAATAAAGATAGGAAAGGAAGAAGTTAAATTATAACTATTTGCAGATGACATGATACTCTATATAGAAGACCCAAAAAAATCCATTAAAAGACTACTAGAGGTAATAAACAAATTCAGCAGTGTAGCTGGATACAAAGTGAATGCTCAAAAATCAATAGCATTCCTGTACACAAACAAGAACCTCACCAAGAGAGAAATTATGGAAATATCACCCTTCACAATAACATCTAAAAAAAATGAAGTACTTAGGAATCAACCTAACTAAAAATGTAAAAGACCTGTATACTGAAAATTATACTACGCTAAAAAAGGAGATTGAAGAGGATATTAGAAAATGGAAAGATGTTCCATGATCTTGGCTAGGAAGAACCAACATTGTGAAAATGGCCATACTCCCAAAACTGTTATACAGATTTAATGCAATCCCAATCAAAATACCATTGACATACCTCACAGATCTAGAGAAAACACTCCTAAAATTCATTTGGAACCAGAAGAAACCTAGAATAGCAAAGGCAATTCTGGGCAATAAAGGCAAGGCAGGAGGCATCTCAATTCCTGACTTGAAACTGTACTACAAAGCCACAGTGATAAAATCAACATGGTACTGGCAAAGAAGTAGACCTGAAGATCAATGAAACAGATTAGAAGATACAAGTATAGGTCCAAAGACACTCAGCCACCTGATATTTGAAAAAGGGGCTAAACATGTTCACTGGAGGAAGGATAGCCTCTTTAATAAATGGTGTTGGAAAAATTGGCTCTTCACATGCAGAAGACTGAAACTAAATCCATGCCTATCACCATGCACAAAACTAAAGTCTAAATGGATCAAAGACCTAAACATTAAACACTAAATCTACCTGAAGACAAGGTAGGTAGAATTCTTGGAGACATAGGTGTAGACAGAGAATTCATGAACAAAATGAAAACTGCACGGGAAACACTTCAGAGAATCAATAACTGGGATCTCATATTATTGAAAAGTTTCTGCACTTCAAAAGAGATCACCAACAGAGTGAAAAGAAAACCCACAGAATGGGAAAAAATTGTAACCAGCAACCCCTCAGACAAAGGACTTATATCAAGAACATATAAAGAATTGAAAAACATCAACCCGTCCAAATTCAAAGACCCTCTCCAAAAATGGGCAGCTGAGATGAACACACAGTTCTCAATGAAGATATACAAATGGCAAACAAATACATGAAGAAATGTTCACCATCACTGGTCATTCGAGAAATGCAAATTAAAACAACATTGAGATATCATCTCACACTGGAAAGAATAGCTGCCATCAAGAATTCAACTGATAACAAATGTTGGCGAGGCTGCGGGGGGAAAAAGGAACACTGCTCCACTGTTGGTGGGAGTGTAGACTGGTGCAACCACTATGGAAATCAGTATGGAGAATTCTCAGAAGACTAGGAGTAGAAGCTCCATTCAACCCAGCTATTCCCCTCCTGGGTATTTTCCCAGAGAAACTGAAAAGTTCATATCACAGTGATATATGTGCACCCATGTTCGTAGCAGCCCAATTTGTAGTAACTAAATCTTGGAAACAACCAAGATGCCCATCAACTGCAGAGTGGGTGAAAAAGATGTGGTATTTTTATACAATGGAATATTACTCAGCTATAAAAAAGAATGATCTCGAGGCCTTCATAGGGAAATGGAGACAACTTGAGACTATCCTCATTAGTGAAATAAATAAGAACCATATTTATAAATATCACATTGTGTCTCTAGTGTAAAAAGTAATAAGAATTGTAAGAGTAATAAAACCCAAAATGTGTAATTGCTACTGTAAAAAAAGAGAGGAAAAGAAAGTGCTCTAGAGGATATAACTGCATGTGTGTTTAAGTGTGTAAGATAGATGTCCATATTACTGTTTTTAGAATGTTGAGCAGAACAGTTAACAGTCTCATTGTTTGAATGAGTACTTTGTATATTTTAACTTTGTAACTTGAACAACTATTTCCAATGATGACAGTATGTAACTTATCAAGTGGCGATTTCTTAGTATTTTTGTTTTTGTTTTTGTTTTTTTTTTGTTGTTGTTGTGGTTGTTCTTTTTTTTTTCTTTCCCCTTTGGAATTCTGTATTGTTGCTACCCTCTTTCTGTTTCATTTGGTTTTTTTTTTCTTTCTTCTTCTCTTTAAATAAAAAATTTTTTAAAAAGAAGGATAAATTAGAGTCATTCATAGAAAAATTGATGCACCTTGAAACTGTAATGTTAAGTGAAATAAATTAGCCACAAATATTTCATGATTTCTCTTATATAATAAAACCCATATATAAAAATTAAAGAATGAAATGAAAGATAGATAATAGGAACCCAAGGTCTTTTACAAATGGAAAGAGGACCAAGAGATGAAAGAGTGCGAGGGAAGGGGACATAAAAAAGGATTAAGAGACGTCATGTACATGTGCCAACTCTCCATGATGAATATAGTCATTATGTACTGCAAATATGTACTGATAATTTTTTAAAACCCTTAAATCTGCAGTCACTTACATAATAATATACACTAGGAAATGATTGTATAAGGAAAACTGACAAGATATTCATGCAGTGCTTTGAGTTTTTAAAATTAATGAACTAGTTTTAGAAGAACTGCTTTGTAAAAAGCTTTTGATTTCCTTGACCCGTTACATTCAGAAGATAACTGTGGACTTTCTGACGCAGCACTATTTGAGTGCTTTCTCACATAAGACAAACCCATACATAGGCATTCTGGGGCAGGTGTGAGGGTCTGTAACAATGTCAGGTGGAAGGTTTCTGTTTTACTGTCCTTAGTGTTTTATCTTGTAGCTTCCGGATTGCATAGTCACATCATGGCTATTGGGCATTATGTGTGTGCTATAAGCAGAAAATGGAGATAGGAGAAAAAGAGTTTGTTGCCCTCCTTTTAAGGAAATGTTTCCAAGGGTCCCACCACCTTCCATTTCCAAGTACTTGTATTTAATGAAATTCAGCCGTCTTGCTCATTTGTATACATGAGGAGATGTTGCAGGAAAGGCTGAGTACAGTTTAACTGAATACTCCTCCCCCCACCAGGAAATCAGAAACTTGCTGTTAGGGTAGAGGAAAAGAGCCATCCGTAGGCAAATGCAAACTGCCACAGCATCCTCTACTGTGTTTGGTCTGTGTGAAAGATGTTCGCCTGTCTTAGGCACTTAATGACACTGTAAAGTGGACGCTTTACTTTAGGTTAAGAGGTGAGGAGCAGTCCTGGTGTGGATAGAGATGTTTGTGAGGACAACAGGCTGAACGTGCAGATGATATGTTTGCGTGTCGTATGGTTTGTCTTCCCCGTGATCCCCAAGCTTGACTCAGCTAATGAGGTGGGGTGAGAAGCGTGGGTTGCTTTTTTGTTGTGTTGGCCTGCCCCCAAAGTCTCTTGACAGAAGAGGCTAACATTCCCAGTGTGAATATACGAGTTGGTGGTTAAACAGGATTCAAACCTGGTCCCATGATTTCACATTTGATGCTTTCCCAAGGATACCTACTCTATCTAGGCTAGTGATTGTCTGCATCTCTATGTAAAAAGGGTTCACAGTTGTTGCTGTTAATTTCTTTCTTTTTTGTTTTTCCTTTTTCCCCCCTAGTACCAGAGGGTAATCTCTACCACTGAGCTACATCCCCAGACCTTTTCATTTTGAGATGGAGCTCAATTTGGGGCTCTCTTGCATTGGTCTTCAGAGTAGCTAGAATTAAAGGTGTGCACTTTTGCACGTGGGTGTTATTGTCAATTTCTTAATTGTGTTTTGTTTTTTGTTGTTCTGTTTTTTTGGTGCAGGCTGGCCTTGAACTCACTTGTGTAGCCCAGGCTAGCCTCAAACTGACAGTGATCTTCTTGCCTCAGCCTTCAAGGGGTCTTTATTTTTTCCAAATGAAAAAATGTCATGTTTGTAAAAGTTGAAAGGCTAGTACAATGAACACTGTCTTCTGTCTGTAAATGTAAAAATTAGCATTCTGCTATATTTGTGCTTATTCCTTACTTTGTTTAACTTAAAGTATTTGAAAATATCATTACTTTGTACTGCTACTTGAATCATGTACTTCATCACAGTAAGGACTACTATGGCTGACATACATAAGTTGGTATTATATCTAATATACTTACAATTATTCACTGTAAGATCCAAAACATACCAAATTTGCACAGCTTCCTGAAGGAGACAGTTGGCTATTTTTATTTTAAATAGTAGACTTTATTATTTTGAATAGTTTCAGGTTTACCAAAAAATGAAGTACAGAGTTTCCATATAACCCTCCCTTCCCACTTTCTGGTTGCTCCTATTATTAACATTTTATAGGACATGGTAAATTTATTATAAGGGCTGAGTCAGTATCATTATGCTATCATTAACAATCATTCTGTAGTCTTTATATTAGAGAATACTTTTTATGTTGTACATGCTGTGGGTTTGCATGAATATATGTTGAGATATATCTGTGTTTTGTTTTTAATAAACCACAAACCACTGAAGATTCATATGTTACATTTGGAGGTTGTATACTTTAGCTTGTTTTAAATTTAGAATGAATTATCTTCAGGACACTTTTTTTTAATCGGTATATGTTTATGATATGTGATATTTGCATTTGTTTTGGAAAATTGGTACAAAGCATATTTTCATCATTTTTGATCCCCTTTGTCTTCCTTCCTACCGTTTCTCCTGCCCCTTTCCCATTTCACCTTACCCTTTCCCAAAAAGTATGTTTTTATTTTACTTTAATTTATTTGTATTTTGGGTTTGGAAGAGTCCATATTCTTATTTGGTTAGTGTCCCTCATTCTGAATTTGTTTGTTTCTTTGTACTTTATCTCATTTTTCTAGCTCCTGTAATTATTGTAAGCTGAATTTAGATTTAGAGGCTGAATAAACATCAGCTTCAATATTTTAGGCAAAAATATTTTCTAAATGATATATTCTTCGTATTATATCATATCAGGAGCAAATAATGTCAACTTTTCTCATGATTAGTGATGACAAATTTGATCTTTTGGGTAATAGATTAAAATGTTTACAGCCAGGTATACCTGTAAAGGTAAATTTTTTCATTTTGCAATCAGTATATAATCTTTTTGACACTGAAACTCTTATTCAACAACCTTTCACCTGATGTTTTACCATTTGTTCATAATCCTTGTTATAAACCATCTATTAAATGACTTCTGAGAAAAATAGTAATTTTTAAATTCTGTTATTCTTTTACATTCTGCAGCAGCACCCTTCTGTAAGGAGGACTTCTATTTTCTTTTTACCCTTCTCTTACTTTTTGCGTCCCTGTGGATTCGAGGACATTTAAACACAGCATATTATTATTTACTGTTTTCACTATTGGTGCTGTACCCCAAATTTGGCCAAGGGGACCCACTTGAAGCTGGCCCATGGGACTCTGACTTCACCGCCTCATCATAGAACGTTGCCTTCTTCCTGGAACAAGGTCTTAATGTTCTCCGTGTGCTTTCCTTGCATCCCTTTTCCTTGGTGGGCAGGCACCTTTCTATTCTTCATATTCCTCATTAAATTTATTAGCTGATCCGGCCCGCGGATCGGTCCATGGGTCTCACCTGGAGAGGGAACGGGGATGGGGGGCAGGGCAAGAAGAAAGAGAGACGGAGACAAGTTGAGCAGTTCCAATCAAGTCTCATTTATTGAGGAAGTGAACATGGTTTATATAGGGTGAGGGCAGGAAATTGTCATCAGGCAGAGATGTTGAGACCGGATAGGTCGCAGTCATGTCCGGCTAGGCAGAGAGGATCATGGGCAATGTAGGCAGATGCACCAAATGCCCACAGGAGGGCGGGATGGGGTGGCAGCAGTGAGGCTATCACACCGCTCCCTACAATTAGCCCTAGCTTCTGTTCTAAAGACTCTTGAGACACACATTTCTGAATTTAACCAGCTATGTAACATAATTATTCTTCAAAATATCTTAAATTCACGGTATTTAAAATCAGGGAGGAGCACCTCAAGAGGAATACAGGACATTGATTGTAGTACTCTAAAATTGATTTTGTATTAAACTAAACAGAGCTGCACAAATACAGTATTATCTCCTGGGCCTTCTAGCACTGCCTACATTAAAGATTCTGGGGATGCTGTAGCGCATCGTGATTACCTGCTCAAGTACTGGAATGCAGGGACCTGAAATTTATTCTAGCTGTAGAACTTACCAGCCATAGCAAGTTTCTTTTCCTTTGTGCCTCATTTTCTTATCCTAGTGGAAATAGTAAGATTACCATACTAGGAGGGCATTTTTGAAACACTGATTTAAAAGCGCTACAAGAATGCCTATGACAAAATCAGCACTCAAGAAATTTTAGCTGTTACCATGAACTCTTCTTAAACTCATCCTTGCATTGATGAAACTTGTATTGATGAAAGTCCTCTCTATTCAGATCTGGTATCAGAAATAGTGATGGTGTTTCTGAGCATATCTTACTTTGTTTTAATGATAATAAGAGTTGGGCTTGGTGAAATGTACCTATAGGCCCGGCTACACCAGAGGCAGAAGCTGAAGGGTTATTTGAGCCCAGGAGTTTGAGACCATCCTGGGCAATGTAGTAAGACACTCTGTCACCTAGGTAGATATAGGTAGGTAGGAAGATACACAAGTAAACACACAGAGACAAACCAACAAATGTCACAATCTACTTTTTCTCTGTTATAAGAAGATAAACCTTGCTTCTTATTTCTAATATATATGCTGGTCTTTGCAGCATGAATGCTTTGATTCTCTCCACTTCCTGTATGCAGGCAGCACTAAGAATGGACCTTCCACACTCAGCTTGCTTGGGTGTGATTCCTGGCCTTAGCACACAGTTGATGCCACCGGAACGTGCTGTGGCTCCTCTGTGCCTTAAGAAAATTGGAGATCACTAAGGTATCTCCCTTCCTAGTGTGTGTTTTATTTTTAATTAGGTATTAGGAATTAATGAATAAAACCCCTTGGAGTATTTGAAGCCTAGGTATTTTCTTTGATTATTAGTTTGTCAAAGTATTTTATCAGTTAGTGCTGTGTGTAGCAAAAGAACAGAAATGGGTCTTGCTAACTTAGATACTAAAACATCTTAGAGCAGAAGCAAAACAAGTGAGATATGCATTTGAAGGAAACGTGAAATTCCTTTAGCACTCAGATTTACAAGTAGTGATGTGTAAGCATTGTTTTAGAGTACAAAATAAATTTGATTTAAATGGATTAATTATACATGATATTTCATTTCTATAGTTACATTTCTTTTTTTCATGACTAAAGAACTATTGAATATTTTTTATTACTTACTGGAAATGATATTCTAAGCTGTTTTATGTTCTTTAGTAGTTTATGTATAAAATACTACAATCATTATTGGTTTCCAGCTAAGCTAGATGAATAAAGCCTTTTTAGATGTATTTATGATAAATAAAGGATTTGTTTGGATGTCTCTGAAAATACAGCTATCGTAGTATATTTTATTGTGGTTTTTAAAAACAATGTTTACTCAAAAGTATTACCCTGAATTAGATTATCAACTAAAAACAATAGTCAAATCTTTCTTTGTTATTATAAAAGTGTAACTTATGTTTCATTGTTTTTAAAACAATATTTTTCTTTAAAGAATTGGCCTTAGATTAGTAATTAAAAGCAATAATCAGATCTTCCCTTAGTGTTGTGATTATGAGTACATAATTTATAAAATGACACTATTTTGAATAAATGACTGTAAACTTGCAGTCACATCAAGATGTAGGAGGTGAATTATGTCTCATGACAGCTTTCCAACCCACAATGGCAGGATTGATTATCCTGCTTAGAAAGACACAACAGGTCTGCAGTTCTGACCAAGGGGTAGGAAAAACATATTCAAGGTTTTAAACTTAAATACAGGCAGAATTTCTATGAAAATCTAGAAAACTTAAGGAATTCTGAAAGGCAAATTTTTATTATTCTTTGAGATTTTAGAACAAGATGGTTCTTATTCATATGACTATTCCCCTATAGCTGACACTGAGACAATTGATACTAAATCTCTACTGTAAATTTACACTTGCTGAATTTTCACTGGGAGATCTGTTTTCAAAAAAATCTATTTTTTGTTATAAAAATCACTTAAAGATGCAAATATGTTAATGAAGTTGGCCTGAATCTATAGATTATAAAATTCAAAATCAAATTAAAATTACAAGGCTGCTACTCAAAATACTGTAGAATTAAATTGTACATAACTGTCTTGTATTACCTATAGAATTTACCATTTTGATACTTTAATTATTCACAAAATATATTATCACATGAATGTAAATTAAG
>PVJX010006201.1:57363-79619 GCA_004027295.1 Dolichotis patagonum
TTTTTTTTTTTTTTTTTTTTTTTACAGAACAGCTCCTCCAGCCTGGCCCCTATCATGGTTCCCTCCCTGGTTGTATTATCCTCCTCCCAGTTCTTTTTGTATGCACTTGTTAGTTTTTATGGATTTGGAAGATTACAGGATACTAGGAAATGAATACTTTTATTTCACTTTTGATACTTCTTGTTATTTAAGATCTGTTGCAGGGGGGCTATATTCATTCTTAAAAGGCGACTGTTTTTTCCAAAAATCAAATTGTGTTTTGTCATCTTTCTCTTCAGTGTTTAAATTTACTTAATTAACATCTATATAAGGCACATGCTTTACAAAATTTCTTTTAAGATATAAATTTCTATTATAGGGAAGAAACAAACTTTATGGATTTTTTTGTGGTGGCAGTAACTTGAATCAATTACATTTTATTATATATACATATATTACATGTAATGCATTTTAGTTTATAAAGTTTTCTTAAAAATTAAAAATTATCACCAAAAATACTGCTGTCTCAGAGATATGGCATTTTGTACTTCAGTGAGACCATAATTGATTTTATATGTTAAAAAGTTGTTACATAATCATAATGATTATAGATTAAGAAAATCAGAGAAATAAAATGTTCATGCCACACAAATTCTTCTGACACTTGAAACTAATGTTAGCTAGATAAACTTTAATTTTAGAAACATCTCATTGTTTCAGGATCTGCAAGGGGTGTTAGTGTTCTTGTGTTTTACTTCCTCTTAGCCAGGTACTTCTCAGCCACACCCCTGGTTGCTGTAGTGATATCTCTTGTATAGGGCCATGTATTGCTTCCTCTCATAGCTACACTTAAGTTGTGGCTTTATATGTCTCATTAAAGCCACTTCTTTAACCATTTTTGGCACTTCTTATAACCATTAGATCAGTGTGCACCATTGGTAACACTGAGTAACTTGTGAGAGATGTTAGAGATTTTGATTTGAGTTGACATAAAAATAAGGGAAGATTGCTGTTGTTCGTCTCCAGACCCTTTCATTTTAACTTCAGCGTGTCTGCTGTAACCATGCATCCTTCTGTGGTCAGCGTGACTGACTGCTCTTTTTTCTTATGCCCTTTTAAGCAAAGTAAAGCAGCGGTTCAGCTGAGAGAAGATATGAAACAGATAGTGGCAGTGCCACTGAGTGAGCAGCAAGATCCTGCCTATAAAAAGTTATTTGGAGTCAGCCTGCAAGAGCTTCAGCAGCAAGGACTCACTAAGGATGGGGTACCCACCATGGTGAGGAGCATCGTGGAGTACTTGGTGCAGCATGGTGAGTCTCAGCTCCTCGGGTAAAGGCAGCCTGGTTCTCTGAGAACTGCTTCATAATGTATGATAAGAATAATCTATAGCACTCTAATTGGGATAGCAGATTGTCATGTAACATACTTTTCCCTTGATAAAGGACATTACTGGGCTGGCAGTGTGACTTAGTGATAGAGCACTTGCCTAGCAGGTGCAAGGCCCTAGCAGGCATGCATGCTGGATGGGTAGATGGATGCATTACTGGTTAACACCAGTTTGACAATACTGATTCAGGTAATTATAGAACAATCACCTTAATTATTGAAGTTTTTAGATTGATGCATTCTGGTTTTAAGTGTTAAAAACCTCTTAAAATCCAGTTCTGCTGCTACTAATGGGTTCTCTTAATCAACTAAATTCCAACTGATAGTCATTAGTTTTTAATGTTATCAGACACTTTTTGAATGCCTCTGTCAGTTGAGGTCAATCACGAACTTATTAGATGCCTTAACTGTCTTTATGTATTCAATAGGGATACAGAAAAGGGGTGAGCACTTTGGGGACTGGAGCCAGTATATCATGAATGCCAAGGGATGAATATTTATCTATTGATATGTGAAGTCAGTAAAGTCATGTATTTCAAACTATAAGAATATATACTGTGAAAAGTTTGTCTCTCCAAACTGTCTCCTGACTTTCATAATGTTACCATTTAGTTTCTGTTACTTCTTAAGATCTTCATAAAAAAGTATTTTATTTATGTATGTGTGTATATAAATGCATACATTTCACCATTTGTCACAAATCTGCATTCCACTTACACCTTAAAATTTGCTTAGCAATTTATTTCGAAGATTTTTCCATATTGTTGTATGTAAGAGCTTCTCTCATTTTTAGTTATTTTCTTTTCCTTTGCAAACTATCCAGTATATGTGTCCTTTTTTACAGCAGTCAGCAACCAGTGACATTGAATTGTCTCTAGTCTTTTTGCTGTTTATAAGCCATGACTTCACAGTTAATCTTGTTTTTCCATGATTAATCTTGAACATGTGTCACTGCAAGCACATATATCTGTAGACTTCTTGGAAATGGGATCAAAGATTGTGTGTATTTGTAATCAATTCTATAGGAATTGAATGTGCTTACATTCACGTCAGCAGTGTATGTGAGCTTTGGCAAAAGTTGAATTAGGAATTGGTTTTCTTTTATTCCTCCTTAGCATGATCTTACTTGTATTTTAAGTAAGTAATACAAAATAAACATTTTAGTGGTTTAAACCAGTCACTCTTAATTAGAGATGTCAAGTAGAATCACTTTTCAATGTGAATGTGTTGGAAACTTTCCAGAGTCATACTGAGTCAGAATCTCAATGGCAAGCTGGGGTAGGTCCTGCTGAGGTGGGTTCATAATTAATATAGGAATCCAAGCAGCCAGACTGACAAATTTTGAGATTTTATTAGTTGAGCTCAGACCCCGCAAAGACCCCTGTTTCAGAGTCAGATCTAGTGGCCCCAAACTAGAGGGTTGCAGGATTTTTAAAGCAAAAACCCGCAAAGCAAGGCGTCCTGTTTGGAACATTTTAAATAAAATCTTACATTAATTTTGGTTGACACTTGTATACTGCTTCTTTGTTGAGCAGTTCAATTCTCTCTTGTGGGTGCAGCTTATTCTGCTTTTCTCATGGGACTTGTACCCTGAGTAAATTTTCAGTCTTCTAGGTCAAATACAGGGCACAAGATGGCGTCCGTTATGCCAAACTACAACACTGTCACCTGCAATTAGAATTGTTAGTTACTACACAGGCAGGCAGAAGCCCCTTCTTGAATTTGAAACTATCATGTGAATAAGCCAAAGAACCTATGTAAATGTGAAGTGTACTATAAAGTTTGAGAGCAGGATACTCCCAATTTGTTTTCATTTGGTTATTTTGTACCTTTTTTTCAAGTATGTAACATTTATCGTGCATCTGTGATTAAAGTAGGTACCACTCAGGTGGAGGCATAGGGTTGACTGGCCATATAATTTAATCACAGGTAGATCTTTTGGTTGTACACTTTTTTTCATGCATGATGATATGGGGGAAAATGCTTATTTAAAGGAATTTTAGGACAAAAAGTGTTTAGCAAGGCCTATTTAAAGACCTTTAAATAGACTTTGAACTTTTTCCTTTATAATGTACACATACTATAAATTGCAAGGCATACCATATTGAAACTTTTTTTAAATAGTACTCGAGGTTGAATCTAGGGTCTTTGGTATATGTTAGCAGGCACTCTTCCACTGGGCTACATCCCCAGGCCTCATTTTAAATTTGTATAACAACTAATCTTGTTGGCAGTTTTAGTGGGCACCTACTCTTTAGTGTGAAAATGCAGTCCTAGGTGCTGTGTCCTTTTTAAAAAATTATTATTATTATTATTATTATTATTATTATTATTATCATGGTACTGGGATCAAACTCACAACCTTGCGCTTGCCAGGCAGGTGCTTGTGCTGCTGAGCTAAAGCCCCACCCTGACTCCTGCTGTCCTTTTAAAAGGCATAGAATTCTGGAGTCACCACCAGATGTCACCCCGTGCTTACATATTGTCATCCTACTTCTTGAGCTAATGCATGCATTAGGCCAACTCTGACTTCTGCCATATTGAGTTTCTCTTGGTGTAGGCATAGCATTATAAATATTTCAATTGTGTAGAAAATTGGCTGGCAGTGGTTCAGACATATACATAAGTAATTGCTCTTTCATTTCTAAACCTCTGTTTTATCATAATTAACCCATAACCTCTAAAATCTAACGTAATTGGATCTCTGAAATGTATGGTAGTAGGATTGGGTGTGGTGGCCCATATCTGTAATAAATTTACATAAGAAGTAGGTGGATTACAAGTTTTAGATCAACCTGGGTAATTTAGTAATATCCTTGTCTCAATTTTTTTTAAAAAAGGGGTGGGAATGTAGCTCAGTGTGAGACCCTCAAAGTCAATCCTCAGTACTGCCAAACAAACAAACAAACCTGAGTAAAGAATAGGAAAGTTTAAAGATAATATACATAGCCTGGTAGGATATCATATGTATTATACAGCCTCAAAGGAACTTTAAAAAAACTACATGGATTTTATTTTCCAGAGTCTAATAGTGTGAGTTCAGGGGTAGGGGGATGTCCCTGCTTGAAAATCACTAAGTATCATGAGAGTGGTTTTGGGTGGGAGACATTCCCGAGGAAAGAGAGTGGTGTACATAAAAAGGATTAAGGAGCAAAAAGTGACTGAGAAGCACTAGGGAGTTCCATTTGGGCCTCATCTTTCTACTAGAACCGTCCAGGGGCATCACAAGCCTTGAACAGCACAGACAGTTTTGGGAGCTGAGTAGTTATTTTAGAAATTCTGAAAGTATTTTTATTTGAGGTGTTTTTTTAGTACAAGACTCATTGAAAGAGAAAGTCAAGGTCAAAGCTAAAAAAATGTAAAGTCTGATCCCAAGGGCATTTTCTGGGCAAAAGAGAAAAGGCACAATTAGGTTTATGAACTGGGTGAATGCAGAAGTAGGAGCCAGTATTCTAGATTTTCAGAATTTGGTCTTGAACTAGGAATGGAATGCTCCTTTGTTATGTGTTAACTGTTTGATATGTTTTTGAGGTTAAAGAGTAAGAGAAACAGAGACCTTGGAAGCTTTGCGTGACTAAGCTGAAATCTTAAGAATATGGCATAGCTTACTGTGTCTTCTCTCTTGCGGTCTCTTCCAAGACTGATGATTGGACCAGCTAGGGTTTTAGTCACATCAGTCTGGAAAGGGCATTCCCTTCCAACTCACTCACATGGCTGCCAGCAGGATCATTATCTGTGGGCTGCTGACCTAAGGGTCTTTGCTGCTGGCTGTTGGCCAGAGACTACCCTTATCCCTTGCCTGTGGCATTTTCCAGAGGGTAACTAACAAAACAAATAGCAGCTGCTTTCTCTGCGTGAGCAGGCCAGCAAGACTCAGAGGAGAGCAACAACAAACAGGGAAGACGGCCAAGGGCGTCTATGACTTAATCCAAGTGAAGGCATGGAACCAAGAGGTGTGGGGCTTATGGGGCCATTTTAGGAACCTCCTACCATATATATGACGTATTTCTTCTGATTTGTGGAGCCTCAACCATACTGGTTGTTAAATATTTTTTTAATTGTTTTAAATTTTATTTAAAGAGAATAAAAAAGCCAGACAGAAAAAAATAGAAATAATAGAAATATTATTCTGTAGAAATAATACGGAATTTTAAAAAAAAGTAAGAAATCACTAGTTGATAAATTACATATTGTCTTCTTAGAAATAGTTGTTCATGTTACAAAATTAAGGCATACAAAGTGGACATTCAAACAATGAGGCTGCAAACAGTTCTGTTCAACGATCCAACAAAAACTTAGTAATACGGTTATCAATCCTACACACTTAAACATACATGCAGTTATATCCTTTAGAGCACTTTCTTTTCCTCCTTTTGCTTTTTAAGTCCATTATCTGTTTAGTTATATCATGTTTCAGCTTGCTCAGTACCTTACTGATCTGTTTTGTTGTTATTTCCTTTTTAATCACCTTATATAATTCTGTTGTTTTGTTTTTGAGTTTCTCCTCATCCATGCCCCATGAATCAGCTTTGGTGGGGTTGGGAGTTTTTGGAGGTATTTTGTTACTTTGTTTTCTCATGTTCTATTGTTTTTTAAATTTTTTATTAACTTGGAGGTAGTAATATACAACAGAACAGGGTGGAATAAAGCCAATTGAGACAGTGTAGTGAAATTGGTACAGAAATTCACAGCAGGTTACCGGATAACAGTAATAGGTACCACTGTATATCTCGTTATCTTCACAGTAGTTGTTCTTTCAATCAGATATGGCAAAATCAAAAGAAACACAGAATATAGAACTTATCAAAACAGAATATTGAATAGAGCAATACCATTAGTCAGGATAAAGCAAAACAGCGATAAAAATACTTGCCTTCAAAGAGATAGTAGAAGGAAATCCCCCTTATTTGCTATATTACATATGGTCAGCCTCCCAAGAGATGCTCAGATCTCTGCCTCCCACTTGCTAATGGGGGGTGGGGTGGCATGTTTGATTCTCAGCCTGTGTGCCGGTAAGTGGCAAGCTTGTTGCTGGATTTCTCAGCACCCTAATCTCCAACATGGCGAGGATCTCAGGAAAAGCTGTTGCTTCTTGCCCTGGGGTGGCCACGGCTTGCCAGGCTACAGCCACTTACCAGGGCGGCAGGCTGGTTGCTCCTAAATATTTTTAATATACCTGGTTCCAAAATTTTATCACATTTGAAGCTCAAATTTACATCAACTTTTGATACTGATCTTCTTCACAACCAAGAGATGATATATGAGTGTATATACACAGTATATCACAAACTGCAAATTCCATAAGGATAATGATAGTATTTGAAATTTTTTCACAGTTGACTTTTTTTAGTACCTAATATAGTACCGGGAGCTCATTAAGTATTTGTTGGATTAAAGGATTCATAAAGTAGCCAAATAATTTTTAAAAATCAGCTTTCTTTTGCTTTAAAAAGAGCAATAGAGTTAGCAGGTAAGAGAAAGAAACAAAGGCTGATAGAAACAGCTTCTTACTCTAAGGAACTATAGTAGGCCATAGGCCTCAGTGCTTATGTCTTTGCCAACATGTACCATTGGACCCTTAGAGGAAGATGGCAGAGTTAGGAACTTGGCGCACTCCTTATAAAATCATTGCTGATAAAGCATTCTCTGACACACTGGTTTATGCTGAACAGAAATCAGTATTTTCTGCCCCATTCTTCTTTTACAGTGCTCCCCTCCTTCCTATTTTTCAGACCCTAAGCGTACCTTGCAACTCTTTGTCTATTATTTTATTTTGCACAAAGCAAATCACCTTTGATCTGCTTCGCTTCCTGTTTCTACCATAATCTCAGTTTTACTGCCTTGAAGTTGAAGGCTGCAGTCTCCCCAAGGCAAACCCTCTGTCCTGTCATTCTCTACTTACACTTGCTGAATCTTCCTCAAACCCTGATTTTATTGTGTCTTTCCCCTCTTCAAACTTCCGTAGTAAACGCTCACTGTGTAACTTGACGCTCGGGCTCTATCCTGTGCCCTGCGATTACCCTGCCTTTCTTTGGTGCTCCATGTTTCTACCTTTCTACCTTTCTGTATCTTTTTGGGTGGTTTAGTTCTTATGCTTGTCCCTCTTTGTTGGGGGTAGATCAGGGTTTTATGAGTGCAGATATTTAACCCTTACACTAGCTTTCTATAACTACGATGATATACCCAAAGAGATTAATTTATAATGAAGAACAGAAGATTTTTTTGGCTCATGACTTTTGAGGTCCCAGTCCAGATCAAGTGGTCCCATAGTTTTGGGCATCTGGCAGGGAAGCACAAGGCAAGAGTGTGTGATAGAGCAAATGGCTCGCTTTATCAGGCTTTAGGAATCAAAAAGGGAGACAGCTGGGTGTAGTAACACAGGCCTATAATCCCAGCGCTCTAGAGGTTGAGGCAGGAGGCTCCCAAGTGAGTTCTGCCTGGAATACAAAGCAAGTTCAAGTCCAGCTCAGTCCTCATGGCTCCTTACCTATAAAGGGGCTCACCTTCCAGCACCTTTATATTGGCAATTAAGTTTCTGTTCTGAGTTTGAGGGGACAGACATTTAAACCACAGCAGGCTCTCAGGCTCAAGCTTTATTGGTTTCCCAGGCTAACAGCCCCATCCGTGCCATCTCGCTGTGCTTCAGTCCAAGGTTAAGGTGTCAATCTGCAGAAGCCTTCCCTGCTAGCCCCACCCTGACCCAGGCCTCTGCTGACCCAAGTGACGGTCATATCTCCTACCAATTTTTAGTAGTTGCTTCTTAGTGACTACTTATTTCTTAAAATATTACAAAAGTAATTGCATGTAGTTAAGAATTTATTTGTTTTAAAAAAGGTATTTCTGAAATGTTAACCCACTCTTGGAATATAAGATAGTTTCAGATACTGCTAAGATTTTACATATGTATGAAATTTCTTTTTTTCTTATATATGAAATTTCTTGTGCAGTATTGTATGTTCTAGAAATGACAGGTTTGTTTTTAGTGGTCAGCTCTTAAAACAAGCAGGTGTGATCCTTTGCATCAATGTCCACTTCATATGTGTACGAGCATCCTGCCGCGGTTGATAATGCTGGGATGTACTTACTCATGGTGTTACTCTTTAGATTTTGTGTTTGCTTGCGACAGTCGCGGATGTACTTGCTGGGCCTGCTTTACCGTTTCAGGACTCACCCAGGAGGGCCTGTTCAGGGTGGACGGCAGCATGAAGGCGGTGGAGCAGCTGCGGCGTGCGTGGGAGAGCGGCATGCGCGTGGATCTGGGCCCGGGGGACGTGCGCGCCGCGGCCAGCCTGCTGAAGCGCTTCCTGCGCGAGCTGCCCGGGGGCCTGGTCCCGTCCACGCTGCGGCCTCGCCTGCTCCGGCTCTGTCGCGGTCAGTACTAGAGCGCAGGCTTCATTTTCAACAAAGGCTGTGCATTCCGATATTTAAAACGTAAATATTAAAGCAAGATTTTGGATGTTTGTGACCTTTCCTTAGTGATCACCTTGGTATTGATGCCAAGTCCTCTTCTCCCACCTAAAATAATACTGAACTGATAACATTTTTAAAAGAAGTTTGTGATACCATTGGTAAATGAATATTTGTGTTACATAATTCCTGAAAGTCCTGATGCGTGTGGGGCAAAGAGATTTTTTCTACCTGGTAACTGCCATAGGAGGAAGGAGAATAAAGCGTTCGATTCTGCTTGCAAAGTACTAATCGCTTAAACAGTAGTTGATGTGTGGCCCTGGAGACTGGAAGCTCACTCCTGTGCTAGCTTTTTCTCATAAGCAAGAATGAGCCCTAAAGTAATTGTCGTTTCATGAGACAGAAAATGATTTTTGATTGTAGTATGAAATGATTTTAAATGAAGGAAATGCTTTTGTAAGTGGTAACTATCAGTTACCAAGTTCTTCCTCCTAAAAACAGGGAAAAAATGATTTGCCTTTGAGAAGCTATTTCTTTTCTTCTTCTTCCCTTTTTATTATTCTGTTTTGTTTGTTTGAGATAGTGTCTGAGTTACCCAGCGTGTCCTTAAACTTAGTATCTTCTTGCCTCGACCTCCCAGAGAGCTAGGATGACAGCCATGTGCCACCATTGCTGGCTCCTTCCGGTATTTCTCAGCGTGTCAGTAGCCAGACTGAGATGTCACCTCCTTTACAGCAGTGGTGTCCCTATTCACATGAAATATACTAAAAGAGTAGAGTAAGAAGGCCAGATAGGATATGCAGGAAGGTGCCAGAAATATTTTACTCCAAGGAAGCTCATTTTCAAATATTGGGTACAGTGGTTTGTGTAAATGGCCCCAAAGGTCCCTGTATAAATGCTCGGTCCCGGGGCAGCAGTATCAGGAGTGCTATGGACCTTTAAAAAGGGAAGTATGCGGGAGGCATTGTGAATGTGCCCTGGAAGAGGACAGGGGAAAAAGTCTCTTCCACTACCTGTCTCTGTCTGTCTTTCTATCTACCCCCGCACCATGCTTCCTGCCTTAGGATTGAGTGCTTTCTCCAGTGCCCAGTCCTTTCACAATGTATTGCCCTCACTAGAGGCCCGAATCAGTGAGGCTTGAACCTCCCAACTCTGAGCAAAAATAAATGTCCCTTTTCTTCCATAGTGGCCTCTGCTGGGTATTTCTTGCCAGTGATGGAAAGCTGCCTGGTGTATTGGGACAAAGTAGCTGATGAGATTCGTGATGAACTATGCTAAGCACCCCACCAAGGCATCCACTACTAAGAGAGGTGCATCTCCCACTCTTCATCATGACTCTCAACTTGACATGATTAAGAAATGTCTGACACATTAGTTAAGGCACTTTTGGTGTGAGTGGGTCACAGAGACATGACCTTGGGTACTACATTTGGTTCCTGGCCACCTCCTTGCTGGCACTGTTGCCCTGCCCTGCTTTCTGGCCACTATGAACTAAAGAGCTGTGCTCTACCCTGCCTGTTCTAGCCTCGGGGCCTGAATATACTGAGTCCTATGAAGCCGTGAGCCTAACAAACCTCTCCTCCTTTAGGTTGTGAGGGTCAAGTATTTTGTCCAATGACAGGAAAGCTGACTAATACATTCCCCAAGGCCCTAATATCAGCAGTACCCAGTCACCTGGCCCATTTTCCATCTTCCTCAACCCTCAGTTTCCAGTGGTGACCTCCAGGCAGTCCATCTAGATTACCTGTGTCTTGTTCCTCTTTAGCATTTTCATCTGGTCCTCAGGAACATTTGCTCACCTTTGCCAAATCCTTATAATATTTCTCTTCAAACATTCTTGAAGCAGATGATGGCTCAGGGCTCACCAGACCTATTTTTGATCTCACTGTAACGAACGTACCTGGCTTCCTGATATTCCTTCCTTTTCCTGTAAGAACATCTGCCCTGCCAGATTAGGGCTCCACCCTTTATTTAACCTCAGTACCTCGATAGAAGCTCTAAATGGTCACATTCTGGGATGCTAGAGGTGAATCTGGGGAGGAGGGATTCAGTCCATAAAACTGGTGCAACAGGTATGATCTCAGAAGCCTTGATTGCTTTTTCAATTATGATTTTGTTTGTAATCTTAGCCACTTCATTTTTTAAAATGTGGTTAATTTTTTTGAAAGGTATTATGTTTCTCTTTTTAGGTTTTCAAGACGCCTCCATACTAATTTTCATTGTGCTTGTGTTTGTTTACCTTGTACCACTCCTGGGTGCATTCCCCCCAAAATTAAAAACAACCCATGTAGTGACACATTCCTACTCATGTTCACAGTAGCCCACTTCACAGATGCTAAACGTAAATGGATAAAAGAAGAGATATATACACACACATGCACATGTATATATATATATATATGTATATATATATGTATATATATATATGCATATTATTAAGTCATAAAGAAGAATGAAATCATTTGGAGAAAAATGAATGAAACTGAAGACCATCATATAAAGCAAAATAGGCCAGACTCAGTTAAAAATTTTGTCTGTTGTATGAGAAACTAAATAAATGCAATAAAAATTTTGTCTGTTGTATGAGAAACTAAATAAATGCAACTAAATAAAGGCAACCAGAAAGTAGACTTTTGGAGATAGGAAAGGGGATAGTTGAAGGAGTAGAAGGAGATGAGTGATGGGGGGCTAATGGCATTGAAAATGATCACAGTTTGTTATATGAATGTAACAATTTCTGCAGGCAAACCCCACTAATGTGCATAACTATAAAGAGCATGATATACTAAGATAAAATTAAAACCCATTATGTTTTATTCTTTTGAAAATAGTGATAAAATTTGAAAGCAAAAATTAGAGAACACTTTGTTCTGGTTGTCTTACAGTGCTTGTAAGCTTTCTGTGTCAATAATTGACATTTGGTAAGTGACATATGCTTGATACTTGTTAATTGGAAACTGAACCTTTTCTTGTAAAAACTTTTTCATGTTAATATATTTGAGCATTTCAAGGAAGTAAACTGCTACTATTTTGAGACTTAAAATTATTTTTTACCTGGGCTATTTTATGTGCATTTCAGGAATATTAAGTTTCAAACTAAAATTTTAAATACCCTTTTAAAACAGTTGCCACAAAAGCGAATTGAAGACTTAAGTAATATGTGCCTATTACAAAATATTTAGTAATCAAATCTTTGGTATTGGAATATTTTTCTGTTATATTCTGTATCACTTATTGTTAGTATACAGAAGTCATTTGAATTTCAAGAGCTTTTATACATTTCCTAGAATAGTCTTCATCTGATGGAAAGGCACTCCTTTGTTATTTTGTTACTATAACTTAAATTATATTATTATTTTTGCTATAATCTAGATCTTCTCTGTAAGTTTTCTTCTTTGTGATATGGCTCCTAGGTGTTCAAAAACTTGCTGTACATCATACTCCTGTTTGTTAGCAATTTAGTTTGCAAACAAAAGCACTCAGCAGAATTTTGCTTCTGTTTAACTCTGCATCAGGTGATAGACAGCCACAGCCATCTTCCCCATACAAATGCAAACACACCATCTTCCCAAAACTGTAAAAAAAATTAAGTTCATGAGATGAGGAAAGTCAGATGGTTTGATGATTGAGTCTATGAAATAAGCTAACATTAGAGAGATTAATTTTTAAAAAGCCATTTTAATTATGAGCATATGTGCATGAATTTTGCAAAACATGAGACTCAAAGAAGGGCCAGATGATGGAAGTCTTCATATCCTGAGCTACAGACAAGAACAGCGGCTGGGCACTGCTCCTGGGCTTGGGGCAACAGTTCTAGGGGTGAGAGAGGAGGAAGTGTGTGATAAATAAAGGTTGTGTCATTCTGCAGATTAAAAACTGTCAGGTAACACAAGTTCTGTGGAGACAGAACTGGAACCCTTGTCAGTCTGCTCCCAAGGGAGTATCTGTCCTCCTTCAGAGGAGAAGCAGCCAGAGCTGCGTATTTTTGATGACAGTTTCTGAATTCTTCACCAGCAGCATCACCTTGAAAGCAAGACTTTCTGTAGTCAGCCTTTATGCTACCTGAAATTACGCACAAGTAGCAAAATTTGAATAAGTCAGGGAGATTGACTGTTTGCTTTATTATTATTATTCTCTCATTCCCTGAAAATCTTTGGGTCAGATCTGAGAGTAAAGAAAGTATTGATTTAATACCTACCAGGAGTAAAGCATGCTTTCGTGTCAGGATAGCCCTATGAAGTAAATTCGCCTCTGTAATAACTCGGATAGAGACATAAGGAGATACTGTCCTGTCCCTGATATAGCTTGTCCGAGGCGCTTGTAGAGGAACAAGTACACAATGCAGCTGGTCACTCGTAAAGCTGGGTGTGGTGAGGCTCTTTACAGACACTAAATACCTGCTGGGTTTTTGTGTATGTTGTATGACGTTGGGTATTGCACCAAGCCCTCGCCCATAAGCAAGCATTATGGCTGAGCCACACACCCGGCCCTCTGCCTATTGTTTTTAAAGCCTGCCAAGCACAGGTGTTGCCAATTACTGTATATTCATTTCCCTTTTTCCCAATACTTTATTTTTTGTTTTGGGACAGCCTCTTCCTATGTTGCCCTGCTGGTCTTGAGCTCACGCTCTTCCTGCGTTAGCCTCCCAAGAACCTGGGACTGCAGGCATGTGCCACCATGTCCTACACATCTCCCCTTTCCTCATATGCCTTACTATATAATAAAATTGCTTTGATATAATTTCCTTAGGGAAGATGACACTACCTTCCTAAGTCAGTTCTCACAATAACAGATTAAGTCATTTACTCAGTCACAGCTCAGGGGCCTGTTTCTTTTATTCTAATGTGTTGCTATGGCCCCATGAGGAGAGGATATAAGACCAAGTAGAAGCAGTTTCATACTTGAATGTGCTTAAATTTTTCAGATCAAGCTCCTCTCATCGCTGCTTTGTGGGAGGGAATTCTGGAGCGCTGAGTGATTTAGAGTGCAATTGCAACTGCAGCTGACAGTACAGGTGTTTTCTGTGAGCATCCCAGTGGCTCACCATCTTGTAGTTCAGCAGCGGCCCTGTGTGTGGGAGGTAGCTGTTCAGATTCATTTGTGTGTTTATTAACAAATTGTTGACTTTGAATTGTTAACTTTGGCATCTGAAGCTTTGTGATCACATACTATTAAAGTAAAAAACCAGTAACTCTAAATATCAGGTATTTATCATATACTTCACTTATCATATACTTCTGTAGAAAATTTCTGCTAGAATGTTTATTTCTGTCAGAAACCTGGTTTAAATAATTCATATTTAAGGAGGAGAGTTCAAGGACCTTCAGTGATCTTCTTTTCCTGTTGTCATGTTGAACATATTTCTGATAGCAACAACCAGCCTTCCTTAATTGAGGTTTCTGCTATACTTATGTCAGCTTGGTGTATTCCTTGACTTTTGATCTTTTATCTTTATTTTGGTAAGCCAACAGTGTATGGACTTTTTAATATTTATCATTGTTTTGGGACAGACTCTTCCTATGTTGCCTAGGTATGTTTTGGAAATAGGTATAAATGGTAAGCTGTATTCGTCAGTTTTCCTGTCACTGGACACAAAACCCAATACCTATAATTTAAAGGAAGACAAGTTCCAAGAGATTCAGTCCATGGTTGGCTGGCGCCAAGTCAGGAACATCAAGGCAGAAGTGCATGATAGAGAAAGGATGTTTAGTTCATGGAGGGCAGAAAGCAGAGGCCAGAACAGCACCAGTGAGGAAAGGGGCCAAGAATTGTATATGGTACCTGTGGTCACACCAAGATGTCTCATCTAGAGACACCCACAAGTATTCTTCACTAATGCTGTGGGTGTTCCTTAATTCATTCAAACTGACGTGTCACAATTAACAGTTGCATAAGCAATACAAATATTTAATTTGGGATTAACTATAGATCCCTTTATTTGAATGCTATTAAAATCCTTCTGTAATTGTTTCACAGTAACATAGTCCAGCACATGAAGATCAGTTCCAAGGTGCTGGGAGAGTGAAGGAAAACGGATAGATTCAGAATTACCCAGGGTGCCACTTATTAGGGTCCTTACTGGCAGAAGCAGTAGTAGTAGTGGTTTCTGGACAGTTGGAAAACTACATGCTTCCATGTAATTTGGATCATATACAAGATGCAACAGAAAAATATGGTGCTGTCCTTTAAAAAAATAATTACAATTGGAAACATAGTGCCATTAATCCTTCACTTTGAGCACACTGTTGCCATTGTTCTTCTCACTTTCTGAAGCAGTTCTGGAGGTCCCCTTTCGTGAGTGTCTTTAGCTGCTCTGTTGTGGCTGCCTGTGTGTCCTGAATCAATTCAGTGTTTACCTTTCATGGTCATCTAGACTTTGGGAAAGAGCCAAGAGTCACACAGTGTCAGGTCCAGTGAGTAAGATGAACCAGTTCACACCGTAATGTTTTTATGAGCCTGCCTTTCTGTTGGATGGCAGTTGGCAGCAGCTTTCACTGTATTTTTTTATGTCTTGTGAAGACATTCACAGCAGAGGACTTTCAGAACTGTTTCAAAAAGTGGCAAGAACTATTGCATAAGTGCCTTTGAATTGAAGGGGAGAATTTTGAGTGGGATTAATGATAATGTGTCTTTTACTGTAATTTTTAAAAATCCCTGTATTTTCTAGTCACTTTTTGTACATTGGTCAGGGTAAAAGACTTCATCCTAACCTGTGTGTACCTGATTTATCTTAAGTATTCATCAGAATCATACACATTCCTGATGACAGGTCAGATTGTAAAGCTCCACAAACTACTGTAAAGGTTTTATCTGTTTATAATTTGCTAGGAAACTATGCAGGAAAAACTGACCAAGGTTCCTTTGGGGCACTTATGGTTATTACTCAAGATGACTGTAGTCATGTCATGCTGAGTCCATATAATAATATAGATGTATTTCTGTCTTATAATTGGATATCTCTTGTTATTTGACTACTGGAATTGGATAAGTCTATCAATATTTTTTAGTACCTCCTACTAGACAGTGAATGATATGAACAAATAAAAGATTAAACATCCTAATTTAAAGGGTGTGCCATTTGAGAAACTAGACTGTGGTTACATATATTTTACAGTGCTTCAAATTAATGATAATATACAGTCAATGCTGAGTAATAAGAAAATAAACCTGGCATATGATGGTCAGAGAACAATCTGTGGAGAAAGTAAGATCAGGCTATATAAGATTAAAATGGATGGGGGGGAAATCTTTTAGTTGAGGAAAGGGCATGAGCGAAACAGAAGGGAGACTACTAGAGAAAAGGGAGGGTTGGAGGAGGGTAAGGGGGGATGATGGAAGAATGTTACACACACGTACAAACTTACCAGAAGGAAACCAACTTGTCTCTATAAAATGCATGCACTAATAAAAAATTTTTAAAACAGACAGAATTGCCTAAGAGAGCTATCCATAGCTATAGGAGTTTAGCAAAAGATACAATAAAAAATGTAGGTTGAGATCAGCTGATGTGGAGTCCTGCATATTAGACCAAATAACTAATACTTATCTATAGTGAAGTCTTTAAAGAAGGAAGTTACATGACAGAAGGTTTTAGGCCATGCTATATAAGACAGTTAGATGGTAAGATGCTGGGTACAGGCAGAACATCTAGAGGATCCCTCCCCCTGCAAAGGCAAACCGCAGGACCTATGCTAAGCCCCTGTACCACTTAATGATTAGCAATGGGATTCTCCTTGAAATTGTGATAAAATACACATGGCAGAAAATTTACCTTTTTTAGCATACAGCTCAGGGGCATTAAGGACATTTGAGAATTGTACAGCCATCCCCACTATGCACTTCTACAGTGTTGTTATCATTCCAGACAAATGTAATAGAGTTTTGGAGGAAGGCTACCAGAGATGGTAGACAGGAAACTTGACAGATGATAGATAGATAGATAGCTAGATAGATAGGAAGAAAGAATAGTGTTTCCATTTCTTTGGTGAGGACCGAGAAACCAGGAGGTTCTAAGTGACAAAGGGCAGTTAGTCAGACTTGTTGAGTGGCTACTAATAAAAGGTGGAGGGAATTTTGAGGCAGTTTTAGTAGCTCCCTGCCTTGGAGTCGGCTCATTATGCACTAAAACCTCCACAAACAGTGAGCTGAATAAACATTTTCTTCCTTCATTTTGGGCATCAGGTATTTTGTCTCAGCAACAAGAGAAAAGTAACCAAGACAGTGTTTCACTTGTGCTTGGCTTCTAATGCCATTGCAGTGAGTCCTGTAAACATTTCCTAGGAAGGAAGTAAAGCTCCGTGAAGCAAGCCAGAGAACAAGTAGCTAGAATGTGCAGAGCTGGAATCTGCCCAATGTCCAAGCCCAGGTCTTTTCTAACATGTTGAGTATATTGGTCAGCTAGGGCTACTATAACAGAATTCCCAAGCCAGGTGGCTTAAACAACAGAAATTTCCAGAGGCTGGAGGTCCAGGAGGAAGTACTGACAGAGATGGTTTCCAGTGGGCTCTTGTTTCTGCCTTCCCCTGGCCTTTCCCCACTGCTGCAGCACTCCTGGACACCTTTATAGGGACACTAGCCCTGATTCAGAGCCCACCTAATGGCTTCATTTATCTGTAACTACTTCCTGAAAGGCCTGTCTTCAAATATAGTTCAGTTGCTGGATAGGGCTTCAGCCCATGGATTTTGTAAAAACAGAATTTTGTCCATAATACTATGCTTTTTAAAATTGATCACAATTTGATATACATGAGTAAGGTATAAGCAAAAAGTATAGTGGAATGTTAATTGGGTACTCTGGGATAAAAATCATTACAGAAATTTTTTTTTTTTTTTGGTCTTGAATATCCTTAATGACTAGCAAAGCCAGGAGTAAGGAAAGAGTTTAAAATAAATGATATACTATGGGAAAATGGCACTGGCTTAAGGTTTATGTTTACAGATAATATTTGTACATTTTTGTTTATATTTTAGTAGTGATTTTCTCTGACAATGCATTCTTTTTAATGATAACAATAGATGTCATTGACTACCTACTATTTAGTTTAATACCTACCAGATAACTTTATCTATTTTTTTGAGGCAGGGTCTTGTTATGCAGTTCAGGCTGGTCTTAAACTTACTATTGTAACCCAGGTTGGCCTAAACTTGCAGCAATCCTGCTGCCTCAGCCTCCTGAGTATTGGGACTGTAGGCATGTGCCATCATGCTCAGCTTCCTAGCAGATATTTTATTAATGTGATCTTTTAATCCTGGTTCCAGCTATAATAAAATAACAGCACAATAACTTCCTTTAAAAGAAATTAATTATAAAGAATGGTGTAGCATATGGGCTCTGAATCCTTTCTGCCTAGTTTTAATTTTTCAATTTACCATTTGCTATTTGCAGTAGTACAGAGAAGTTACTTAACTTTTGCATATTAATTATCTAGTGCTACATATCAATTACCCCAAAATGTAGTTGTCTAAAACAATAAATGTTTATTTTCTCACACTGTTTCTGTGTGTCAAAGATCTGGATGCAGTTGACCTAGGTGGTTCTGGTTGCAGGAAGCTGCAGCAAAGGTATTAGCAAGGGCTGTCCGATGGCAAGGCTCAGGTAGGGCTATGCTCTGTGCCTCTGTGGTGGCCTGTGCGCAGTGCTGGTCATGCAGCGCTGGCTCTTGTCTAGAGGCCACAAGTCCTTTCAGTACGGGCTTCCAGGGTGTTCTCATAACATGTAACTGGCTTTTCCAAGAAAAAGATGAAAGCTGTCCTTTTACAACTAAATCCAGATGTCATGTTCTGTTAGGAACAAGTAATTAGTCTGTAGTCAAGGAGAGGTGAATTTTTTGAAGTGAGACAGGTCAAACTTTGCAGGCATTTTAAAGCCACCATACTTAATTTTCCTTTTTTTTTTTTTTTTTTTTTTTTTAAAGATAGTGTCTCACTATGTCGTCCAGCCTGGTCTTTAACTCACTACCTCAGGCTGGCCTCAACCTTAGGGCAATCCTCCTGGCTTAGCCTCCCAAGTGATGGGATTGCAGGTGTGTGCCACCATGCCTTACTTTAATTTTCCTCTTAAATATAGGTAATAGTGATGTCTACTCTCTGAGGTTATTGTGGATATTGAAAGAATTTTCTCATGTAAAACACTTAGAACAATTCCAGTCATGGAATTGTACTTAACAAGTGTCATGAAATTCCAGTTATGGAATAAATACTTAACAAGCCAGTGCTTCTCAACCATGCAGGCAAGAATTAACCTGATGCCTTTGAAAAAAATCACAGAGGCCAAGTCATACTGCGGGCTGATTGAACCATGGCCTCTGGTGATAGGGCATTAATACACTCACCTTTGCACACACTCTTCTCCCAGTTCACGTGCAGCCATCACTGTTGGCCCTTGCCTTCTGGGTCAGAAGAAGATAAACCTTTGCTATGGTTCTCTCCATTTCTTCAGCTCCATGTTTGAAACTGTTTTCCTTTTCCTATTCTAACTTCCTTGTGTAAAAAGCAAGAGTTGCAGAAAAATAAGTATTTGCCTGCTCAGTAATCAGGAAAGAGAAAGGAAAAGGAAAAAAAAAGACAGGTTTCAAAGTGAAGTTCAAGCTAGAACTTTGGGTTGTTGGTTGAGTTGATGAGTATACAAGATAGACTAAACCTTTCATAAATTTCTTTGGGGTTATTTTTAGATTGCCAACTGATAATCAGTGATTTTTATTTTTTATAACAAAATTTTCATGAAAGTTTAGACTTGCAAATATATATTGTATGTTATATATAGCAAAGGACTTTTTGGTATTAAATTTGTGACTGATAAATTGATTTTCAGTTGTTAAATTGAGATAAAAGCATTAGGTTTGGGACTTTATTGCTTATGTAGAAAATTAGTACACTGTCCTGCCAACAACAGTTCACAGATTTGTTAGAAAAATATAGTGTACACACAAAGAGCCAGGATTCAGAGGATAAATGGGATTAAAACAGAGCAATTATTTCTAAGTCAGATGATCATAAGGGGCCCATGGGAAAAGGAAGTAACTCCTGAGCTGGACACACAGGTGATGTGACCTTTAGGCAGAAAGAACCGTGTGACCAGAGACATTCAGCAAACACAGATGTGTGACTGGAGCAGCGAGCCAGAGGGGTGTGTGTGTGTGTGTGTGTGTGTGTATGTTAAGAGTAAATACAAGTAGATTTGGTAATCTTCAGTAAAGTTATTACTCAGATAAAAAAGTGATATAGTCCTGCTTTGTTGACCTAAACAAATTCATCATCTTCAATGAACATATTCTCCTTTATTTAAAAACTATCTAGCCTTACATGGTGGGGCATTCTTGTAGTCCAGCTACTCAGGAGAAGTGTTGCAAACTGAAAGGAGACTCTTTGCACTGAGGAGAGAAGAAGGCAGCTTCTTTTTTTTTTTTTTTTTTTTTTTTGTACTGGGGACTGAACTCACAATCTTGCACTTCTAAGGCAGGCGCTTATGCTGCTGAGCTAAATTCCTAGTCCTAGAAGGCAGTTTTTAATCTTTACACTAGTGGACTGTTGGATCTTCATGCTAGTGAACTGTTGTGGGATAATTCTTCAAGGCAACAGCACTGAATTTAGGAAAGTTTAGTGTCTATGGAATTTAGAAGTGGGAGGTACAAACCAGGTGGCACAGTGTTACATAATTAGTTACATACACTGAGTCATATTTGACAGGCAGGCTAGTCTTGAAACAGTAGAAACACTCCAGGAACAAGGGGGCCCTTACAGAGAGCACAGTTAAAGGAATTACCATAATAGACGGGGCCCTTGAATTAGCCCAGGCTGCCTTAGGTATAGACAAGGCACTCTGACCCAGTGCTCAGCAGAAGTGTGCAGGTAGGCTGTAGACACCCACAGGTCAACTGAATTCAGCAGAAACAGCAGAACAGAAACTTGGTCAAAGACTTCTAACTGATCATGAAATATCTATCAGTTTGCTATATTATAAATGTGTTCCTACATTATAATTGTGTCCTAACAGGAGGATCACTTGAATCCAGCCTGGGCAACATAGGCCTGCCTCCAAACAAAACAAAGCAGCCTATCACACAAATAAATGCATGTGGTTTTATTTTTAAAAGAACAGGGTAGATTTAGGAAGAACACCACCACAGCCCTGCCCCACGCAGTGGCAGGCTGCCATCTCTACCTGGGAAAATCAGTTTTACCTGAATCAGTTTTGTTTTGGATTTTTGTTTTCATAATGTGTTATATCTTGATCACTCACTTGCAGACATTATTTCATTTCATTATTTCATTAGTTCCCTCTGTGTGGAATTAGCTATTAACTCGTTATGACTTTATAAGGGTGTGTGTATGAGATATGTTTCCTGTGTTGATATTTGTTTTATTTTTAATTAACATAACTATAAACCTACCTGGGATTTTTTTATGAACTATTCTTGAATATCCACTATTAATGATTTTTTTAAAAAATTATCAAATAATGGATCATTTCTTTCTTTGTTTTCTTGTGGGACCTATTTGTGTTTTGTTTCCTCCTTTGTTGGTCACACATGTCATCCTGAGTTTTCTGTCTTACCATTCTTCTTTTCTGGACCTGGAGTTTTCTGGGGTCTTTTTCTTTTTTTTTTTTAAGTCTTGGTGTTGAATCCTCAATGAGACCCTTCAGTTTCTCAAATTGTCTTTTTTTGTGTGTTTTTTTTGTTTTGATTTGTTTTTTTGTTTGTACTGGGGATCGAACTTAACAACCTCACGCTTGCCAAGCAGGCGCTTATGCTGCTGAGCTAAATCCTTTTTAAAGTTTTTCTTGTATTAACTTTCCTATACTATAAATATTTAAATAGCTTAGAACTTCCTTTTAATTCTGTTTTCTGTGAGTTTCCTCAACTATATTTTCTGGTTTTATATTTTTTAAAATTTAGCCTCTGTATCCTTTTTTTTTTTTTAATTTAAAAGAATAAAACAAAAGGGGGCAGTACAGAGCAGATCATAAGAGGACAACATAGGCAACACAGTACTTTACATTAAGTCAACTGGACATCAACAGTATCTAACACCATATCTCTTACTCTGCTATAGTTGAGCATAGTTTCAATTACAATAATATCAAACATAACACAATAGTATAAAGCCATGCATAGAGTGAAAGAATTCCAGGGCTTTCTGAGCCAAATAACAGAAAATGATCAATGGGTATTATAATATCTCATTTTTGATAAAAAAGAAAAAAATTTGTTTGAACTATCACACATGTTCAAATTCCAATAAGACACAATATGATAGATAGAACCAATGGTAATAGAACAAAAAAAGCATGGTAGGACTTCTAAGAAGCATAATATTAAATCAGCAATAGCTGTCATAATGTTTTCTTCAAAACAGCTGTTCATATCATCACATATGATATAGTCAAACAAAACAGGATAACACCATTCCAACTGATGATTTAAAACTTTGAAAGACTTCGAAGCTATGAGATGGGGCCTCATGCTTACCATAAAGTCTTATAT